>CAEFZY010012504.1:0-13815 GCA_903066815.1 Brachyrhaphis roseni
AATAGAACGAAGTAATAAACGAAGTCTGCCTTGAGAGCCGCACCACTCAATACTCAGATCCATGAACGAGATGTAGCAATGAACGGGAAGCTACACAGTGGCTGAAATAAATTACTACATTTAAAACACTTTAATAAAGTGGCCCATATATAAGGCGCACCGGATTATAAGGTGCACTGTCGGCTTTTGAGAAAATTGAAGGCTTTTAGATGCGCCTTATAGTGCGGAAAATACGGTAAATGTTTGCATACAAGTGGTAACAATAACTTCACACAATGAGAATATTATATTACTGTTGCCAACTCCCATGCAAGAAAAGTAGAAAAGTAGTAAAGAAACTGAACATATTGAAAAAACTGGAAAAAGACATAATATTTCAAAGCAACTTAACAAAACAGCTACATTAACACTCCATATTTCACTATTTTAATAAGAATAAAAACTCATTTGTATTACAACACTAATTAATTACATTCTTTATCATAATGTGTAACAACACATCATGTGAAGTGGAGTGTGTCATTGTTGCCAGACTGCTGGTAGGAAACAGATGATATAAAGATCAGCAGGGTTTTACTTTTATATGTTTTTCCTCTCAGTTTTCACTGGCTCAAAGAGGATCAATAGAACATCGAGGTGCCTCATTCGCCCCCTCTCCTCTCTGCCGACGTCATGGAAGGTATGATGTCATTGCCAGAGCACACACACAACACATGTTCTCACCTGGTTTCTGCAGCAACCAAACCACAGCAGCTTCCTCCTCCCTCGATGTTGCAACAAGCGTTCAGTGAAGAGGCCCATGCTTACCTAGAAAACACGGGAAAAGGCAAAAAAAAAAAAAAAAAAAAAGAAGAAGATGAAAAAGAAGTTGAGTTAATGTTAGATCTGCCATCCGGGCTGTGATGGACAACAAACGCTTCTACTTTGCTTTTGTCTTTTTTTAAACTCAAACCATAGAGTTTTGTTCCTGCCTGTGTGACTCAATACCAGCTACAATAAAATGCTCTGAGGTTTTAGACTCGACAGCTTTCACTAACCACCTTTTTAACACTTGAAAGTCTCAATTTCTCACACTTTTTTTTTTCTTGCTGCAACTGAAAGGAGTAAGGAAATAAAAACTTTTCATTTAAAATATGTACCTGTTTCAAATAAATATGTCAGCATTTTGGTAGTGACTTAACATTTACCAATAAGAACCAGAACTTCACTGTATTTTCTTTGGATTTTGTTTTGTTTTATATTCTATCACAAAGAAGTTCATAATTGTGAAGTGAAAGGAAAATGATCTGTAGTTTTCAAGGTTTTTCACTAATATAATTCCAAAGTGTATTCAACTAAATATCTAATGTAACCAATTACCTTCAAAAGTCACCTTATTAGTAAAGTAATCTGCTGTGTAATTTAATCTGAGTATAAATCCAGCTGTTCTGTGAAGGTTTTAGATGTTTTTTGTTTTTTTTTACCTCCAGGGGTTTTTTGTGCCCCTTATATGAAAGTAGGCTGACAGGAAAGGGGAAAGACATGCAGCAAATATCATCGGGTCTGGGAATCGAACCCACAACAGCTGCGTCGAGAACTAAAGGCCTCCAAACGTGGGTTGCGCTATCCCCTACGCCACCACAGCACGCCCCAGGTTTTAGACATTTAACACTTTTGATGAAATGGCATCATGAAGACCAAGAAACAGCAGGGAAAATCTGACATTTTGTCCAGACTATTGTCTGAAAATGGAAAGAGGATGTTATTTCTGCAAAACTACCAAGATGGTGGCAGTATCATGATTTAGAGATGCTTAAGAAAAATAATGTTTAAACTTTTTAAAAGATTTGATACCAGGGTAGAGGATCTCTTCCTAGTAGAAAACATCAAAAGCCAGAGCAACAGTAGACTGATTTAGATGAAGGAATATTCATATTAAAAATAGTCCAGTCAAAGTCCAGACCTACACTGTAAAAACACAAAATCTTAAGAAAATGTCTTGTTTTAAGTTAAATAATCTGCTAATGGAACTTGAACTTTTTCATCCACATTAAGGAATTATTTACTTAAAACAAGCTCATATATCTTTCTGAAAAGTTACTTTTAAGTTAGTTTGACTTATTTTAAGTGTACTAAGATATTTGCACTAGAAACTAGATAAAATATACTTGGTAAGATTTTGTGTTTTTGCGGTGTAAATCAAATTGAGAATCTGTCCTAAGACTTGACAATTTCATTCTCAGACATTTTGCATTCAACATTTTCACTGACACATTATGCTGTTTGAATATTGTACAAAAATAAATCTCCTTAATACACTTTGGGACAGTATTTGACATGGAATCATTCATAGGAAGAAGAGGGAAAGCTCAAACATTTACGTTAAATGTGACAAGACATGTTAGGCTGCGTTCACACTGCAGCCTAAAGTGACCCAGTTATGATTATTTTTGCTGTGGCCGTTCACACTTCCAAATAAATGCCATCTGTATGTGTTTTGCAGTGTGAACGGGCAAACGACCTGAAAGTCGCATGCGCAGTAGAAGGCGCAATAGCGTCAGCGCTGTCAGTGAACTCCCAACCGCCACAAAAAGAAGTGCTCAGTGTTTGTGGAAGTGAACATGGTTGCTAACGGTGGCGCATAGCTTACGCATTTGAAGTTGTTGTCCGACTGAAGCAGCATATTAACAACTTAATCCTCATTATAGTCCGTTATGGTTGTAGTTTTTCTTCCTGCTTGCGCGTATCAGGACGCAGAATAGTGACATTTGTCGAGTATCGGTGACGTTCAGGTCGGATGAGTGCGACCTGGACGTTAGGTCGCATTGAATCGGATACGTATCGTATACCCAAATGCCTGGGTTGCATTCAAAAAGGGTCCGACCTGCTGTTCAGACTGTCATGAAAAGATTGGATCGGTCACATTATGTAAAAAAAAAATCGGTATTGGGTCACTTCAGGCTGCAGTGTGAATGCAGCCTTAGTTAAAACATCATATTAAAACTAATTTAAAATCCCATCATTTTGACCTACTAAAAGTATGGATCAGTGTTTTGCTGCATTTGAAGTTATGTGTGATGATGTGACACCTAACAAGAAGCCGAGCAGGAACTGGAAAAAAGCAGCCAATGTCCAAAGAAAACCTTTGGCTAAATGACTGTTTAGACAATAAAGTGTGGCACCTCAAAAGTAAAGTATAAAGAAATTAATATCATAGGTAGTAGCTTAGGTTAAGTTTAAAGGCACACAATTCCAGTTTCAAGAATACATTTTCAAACTTGGGCTTAATTTCAACCGATTTTTACAATTATGCACTCACATGGCAGCTAAAATTAAACTCTTCCAAATATTATTTACAGAAATAAATTCTGCAATAGAAGAACCACTTATCTGGCTAAAACCTCCAAACAGCTGGTGATGGCGGTTAATCAAGAACCTTTTATTTAATTGGCTGATTTAGTACTAATAAAACAGTCTCACATTATTCAGGCACACGGGCTTACACAAGCTCACTACAACTAAACTGGCGGGCACGACGCCAGGCCTTATGGGTAACTGGCATGGCTGACCGTCTCCATGGCAACAAGAATGCTGCCCCACCACCTCCCCCCGGGCGAGTGCCAGGAGAGCAGCTGGTAGGTAGCGGAGGATTAGTCTCCAAACAGATTTACTGCCAGTCAAGTACTGCATGCCCTTTGAACAGAGGAAGAAATCATAAAGAAGCCATTAGAGCGAGAGAAAACAAAGAGCGGATTGTGGCCCGATCGAGCCGAGTACTCTGACGAAGAGCAGAGACGTTTTCCTGCTTGATCCACTTTATTTACTGAAAAGTTTTTAAAATTTACAAACATGTACAAAAGAAAAAATAAAAAATCTGACAAAGGCAATACAAAAAGAATTCAAACAAAACAAATGAGGGCAATTATATATAATAAGACATAAAGCTCTCTTTTAAAAAAAAATAAAAATTTGAAAAGAGGGGTATTTAAGGGAAAGCAGTCATGATTTGGACTGTGGAAGGAAGCTGGAATACCTGGAAAGAATCAACTCATCCACTAAGAGAAACTCCATACAGAAAAACCTCCAGGTTCTCGAACCCTGAATCTTCATTGTGTTTTAATTAATTTTATATGTTAACTGCCCTATCAAATTCAGACAGGGTGTCTTGCAAAAGCTTTTATGTCCCTAAAATATTCCAGATTTTGTCACATTACAAGCTGTTTGCATCACAAGGAAGAAATACAATACAAGTTCAACAAAATCCGCGTTAATAAGTTGATCTAGTCAGATGAAAAGAAAGCTGAATGTTGTTGATCTACATGCAAAAGGCTATACCCGGTAAAAACAAAAACAATGCTGAAGGTACCGTCTTCACAATAGCTGCGTTTTCATTACAAATGTTTGCAAAATTTGTTGATATTCCACTGTTGGAAAAACACAATTTTGCAATTGTGTTGTTTCCATTGAATATGAAATGCAATTAAAATCATATGTGGATATGTTTGTTCAAGCGATAAATTAAAAAACATTATGCGCCATGCTACAACTACTTCCTGTTGCCTTTTCCTCCATGGTTTGCGCCAGTGGCAAAATCCGGTTGTTCATCTTGTGACTTGTGTAAAATTTTAAACCAATAAACCGATTTTGATACGGCCAAAACGCCACCTCATCCTAGCACAAAAACAAAAATTGGCATGTTTCCATAAAGCAAATTTGTTTTCAAAATGTCAAATCACGCACTTCATAGAATTAGAAATAAAATAGTGAAACAGGGCATTGAATACTTGGAAAATGTAGAGGAAAACCAGCAAAAGGCTTGAGACTGGGAGAGAAGTTCACTGTCCAGCAGGAGAATAACCCTAAACACCGAGCAAACGTGGACTTCTTTAGGAGGGTATCAGAATGGTCTAGTTAAAGTCCAGCTCAAGATCAATTTGAAAACAGAGGTGAGAAATGACTGTTCTCAAAGTTTGTGTCCAAACTTAAAATTTAAACTACTGGCAGGTCACAAATGGAAAAAAAAAAATGGATTTTTGAGTTTTGCCTGCTCAGCCATAAAACTATTTTTAAAATCTGTACAGCTTTACAGATCTTAAACATAAAGAGGGCTCTGGCGTGTTGCCTTACTAAAAGAAAAACAAACAATTTTCACATTTTGTTTTCTATTTTGATGGCCAAATGTTTACCATTCTTGACTTGTGGTCAGATGCCGAACCAATTCAGTTCAGGACATTTTTAAAACAAAAAGTCCTATAGAGATGATATTACCTTCTCTAAAGAAAATGCCAATGTAATTAACACCCACCTAGGAAAAAAATGGGTTAAGTCTGCTTGTTGCAAAGTCATCTGTTTCCAGACACTGATTGAGTTTGACTGGCTGCAGTATTCCCACTCCATTCTGACTCAGGAATACTTCTCCCCACTAACAAGCGTCTCTCTTTGCAGACCTCATCATGTTTACACCTTGTTGAGCCCTCCACCAGTAAAAAGGTGAAAAACAACCTTTGTAGGCAAATATCTGCGCTATGCATTAGCAGTCAGATCTCATCTATATGCCTGAGAGAAAATATTTTTTTTTGTTGTCATTTGACATCAGAAACTTCCAGATGCACTTGACGTCACATTATCTTGGTGTCAACATGACAATATGACCTTGCGTCAGATAATTACCAACATGCACACGTGATAAATACACTTGGATTAAAGTGGGATTTGAGCCCCTGAGTGAACAATTAGGAACAAGTCGAGGCATGTCCCCATGAGCGCCCCTCTGCCATCCCATCAGTGGGCATTCACGAATCAACGGACTGTTGGGAGACTGCAGTCTTTCTGCAAACCAGCAGCTGCTCATGCAGCTGTCCACAGAAGAAGCTTGTGATGGACACAAAAGAACTGCTCCAAACAGCCGAGCAAATTGAAAAAGGTGAAAAAAAAGCATGCCTCAAAGAGCCTTGCTGAACAGATTACTTATTCATTCAAATGTGCGGTAGCTGGAAACTTGCTGCGCTTCCAAGAAAGCTGCCAATTTCTGATTAGACACAGAAAACATCCAGGATTGGATCAGGAAGTACAGTAACAGATTCTGGTGCTCAAGGAACTTTAAATCCCCCCCTGGGATACATGACATAGCATGGGTAGTAATCATAAGGACATACAAGAAGTCTACACACTGATGTGTGTAGACACTGTATCAAACTGAATCAAAAAGAAATTTGAAGACACAAAATATGTAATATCTACAAAAACACACAGATTCTTTTTTTAAAGGATGTGAATGAACCATTATAGGGAGGAAAAATATATTAAAACGAGAAATGGAGAATTACAAATGGTTCATAATATTTTCAGAACCATAAAACAGTAGAGACAAAATATAACAACAGGTTTTATGATGACGCAAGACGACCACAAGAAAATTTAAAATGATCAAAATGAATCAAAGATCTACTCAATTCACTCACACAGCGATGGGTTTTCATAATCTCTCCCCATTAGCATGTTTGCATTTGTGGTAATCACACTTTAAAACCTAAAACTGTCAAAAACTTGACAAAGGATCAATTACTGCTTCACCAGCTAATACTTTAAGCTAATGTTCTCTGATATACTGTAAGGAAATGCGATTATGTGACTCGGTACTCAGTTCATAACATCTAGTGGTTCAGGGTGAGGTATGGTGGTGACAGTATTATGCTGTTGGGAAGCTTTTCTTCAGCAGAGACTTTGAAGCTGGTGAGAGTTGATGGGAATGAAGATGGAGGAAAAATATCAGTGAATCCTTCTAAGACTTAAAACTGAGGGAGAGGCCAGACTTCCACCAAGACAACGACCCTAACAAACAACAAGAGCTACAATGACGTAGATTAAATCAAAGCATGTGTGGTAGAATGGCTTAGTCAAAGTCCAAATATAAATCCAACTGGGAATCTGCATCAAGATGTGAAAATTGATGTTCAGACACTCTCTGTCCAACCTGACTGAGCTTCAGATGCTTTGCAAAGAATGGGTAAAAAATATTTAAAAATCAAAGATGATTTATTGGTTTATTGATAACTAGATTAAACACAAAAAACTGTTTTCAAATGGTTGACTGCAACAACTGGTCAAGCATTTTAGAAGTCAGTTTTTTAAATCTATGAAGGAATTTGGCCCACTTGTTGGATGATTTTTAAAGCAGCCCTTTTAACGTCACATAACATCTCAGTTGTATTTAAGTCTGGACTTTGATTAGGTCACTCCAAAACCTTATTCAAAATATTTCTTTTGCGATTAAGAGGTGAGCTTTCTTCTGCTGCATAACTGCAAGTTACACTATACACACTGTGTTTGCCTTTTTCCTAGAGATAGGCCATCTGAATCCAGGCTTCGAGGTGAGTACTGAGTAAAAAGGGGGAGTGTCAGATGAAGCCCTGCTTGCGTTGTCTTGCTGAAAACCATGTGACTGACAACAAACGACGCCTCGTGACTGCTTAATTTTGCATGTCGGTTTTCAAAATAAAAGCATGATAAGCCGTGCTGCTTGATGGGTTGTTGTAGGTCATTTGGTCGCACTCCCAAGACACTAAAACATCAGATGTCTTAATTGTCAAATCAGTATATGACATAAAAGAAAACCCAACACAACCACTGACGTTCAACATATACCAGGATTAGATTGGCTACAACTCATTTTAATAATTAAAACATATGACAAATAAATATGATTTAATTGACTCTTCTGTTACTAAACATGAATTTGATGAAAACTTTGTGATAATATTGTATTCACAAATTTTTGGAAGTGTAATCCAACTGAGTGACAAGGCTGTTACAGTTTCACCAGCAGATGTCACTAGTGAGTGATGAATGAAGCATCGAGTAATGAACCTTTTTGCAAAGCAAAGGGTTGGAAAGCTTCATTGCTTCATGAGGCTTCATTTGCCCATCGTTACAAGAGAGCCATGAATGTCTGCGGGTCAATGAGAGTTGTTCTTGTGAAGCAACCAGTGACTCCACCCCCTCAGCCGGCTACAGGGATCCGCTCTTCAGTTAAACAGTAACAATTTTGTTGCGATTCAACACGGTGCTGCTTAAAATGTTTGGTTTAGCACAATAAGGAATACATGAGAACTTCACTTATGGGAGACGGAGACGGGTTACTGTTTACAATCACGAGTTTCAAGCTAATGGTGGAAGCTAAGGGTCAAAAGCGCATGCGCGTTTGATGGCAGGCTAAAATTACACTGCCATCTAGTGGCCTGGCGTGACAACTACAGCTGAATCAAGGAGTTTTGGAAGTTTTTCCCAATCACCTTCCAAAAATACCAGCAGTTTCCAGACAGGGGTCTTGTGTCAACGTAGTCTGAGCAAATACTGGTAGAAAAGAGCCATTGGCCTGGTGTACTCTGTACCTGGTCTTGACTACAACCGCACCATATATTTCTTATAATTTGAAGACCTCTGAATGCCAACTGCGGGGAAAAAAACGGTTATTTTAACTTGGAACCTGGAAAAAGCTGTTCTTGTAGAAAAAAGGTAAACTCAAATCTGTTTTTCCCTTCTAGCTCAGTCCACTCAGTTCACCATGTCATATATTCCTCTGAAACAGAAGAGCGAAGTAGTGCAGGCAGCAGAGGTTTGTACAACAGTGGTTACTGGTCAAACAATAGCCTGCATTCTCCGCTCTCCTGTTTTCCTTCCTTCTCATCTTTTTATAGACGCCTTTCTTTCTCTTTACCGTCTCCCAGCCTTCCCCTCTGACATGAGTTTAAACCAAGCCGTATCATTAGGGAGTCAAGAGCATCTCTGTTGTGCCTGTGAGGTTTCCCCCCTCTCGGTTATATAACGATCTTCCCGTAGGCCTCGCTCTCGCTCTGTCTCTCTCAGTATTGGCGGCGTTCCCTGCCTGCTAACCCGGTCCAGCTTTTGGCATCACTCCAGTCCAAATAGAACCCACTTTGTCCTCGACTCTGTTTTTGGCACCAGCTGTTTGAGCCTAACTCCAGCAGCTGACTCCTTTGTTTTACTTACAGGCGGCTTTTCCCCCCTCTTACATCACCTTCTTGTCTTCTTTTTGTTTCCCTCAAAGTTTGATCTGTTCTTCAAGAATCTTTTTCTGTCTTATTTCTATTGACATCTTTTGCAGATTTGCCTTGAGGCCTCGGTCTCCCCGTCCGTCTGCAGAAGAGATTGTTAGAACGGTGATGTATGAGGGCAGCTGACGCCCACCTGCTTCCCTGTCTGGAGGGTATTTCTAAGCTCTTTCAACGCCTATTGGCTATTTACCCGGTTCTGCCGATGAATCAATAGCAACTGTCACACCTGCCTTAACTCCTGGTAAAAACTGGCAACAGTCAGAGCAGTAAACCATTAGTAAAGATAATAAATAAAGGCACAACATAATTATGTCCTTTGGCAGGGCCAACAATACTTCATAGCTGCTTACAGCTTCATGTCAGTGGTCTTTAAACTGGATTATGTCTTATTTAATTGAAAACAGAGAACAAGCTTGTTAGCAGCAAGAAATAAGCATTTATCTTCAATCTAGAATTAGCACAGCTCCAGTTATTACTGAAGCTGGAAACCAGCAATCCCAGCTGAAATCTGGGTGTAGTGATGGACTCAGACCTGAACCTTCAGAGTCACATCAATTCAGTTACAAAGTCGGCCTTCTATCACTTGAAGAACATTTCCAGGATTAAAGGACTAATGTTACAGTAAAATCTAGAGAAACTCATCCATGTGGTTATCAGGAAAATCCATTTAAACCAAGGCTAAAAACCAACCTGTTTACTGCTGAACCAATGTTAATCAATGTTAATCAAATAATCAAATATTTGATTAATCAAATATTAATCAAATATTTGATGTGTATTGATGATTTTAATTATGGCACTTGACAAAATGTAATCTCAACTGTTACAGGATGTCACAACTTTCAGTGTTTATGTTATGTTTTTACAATGTAAAGCACTTTGAACTGTCTTGTTGGTGAAATGTGCTAAACAAGTGCACTTGATTGATTCATTCCTTTGAAACATTAAAATTGTTACAAATTTCCATAAATTGGGATGAGTCAGAGAGCGCTCCTGCTGATTAAGACACCACGCAAGCACAAAGTGATTTCAGTGACAATATTATGAAAAATTCCAGTATTTTCCTGCTCACTCAGAAACTATGGTTTTGCAGTTGTTGCATGTTATTGAGTCACATTTTGCAGTTTTATTAAAATACTTCAAGCTTTCAAATGCTTTCAGCTTCTAACTTTTGCCAGATGTCCCCTTTAAACCACATTTAAAAGCCAGAACCACAAGTTAAATTTACCTCCACAATACCCTTTTCATGGTGGTATGCATAATTTTAAGTAATATCTTCGGTCTCATTGTATTAAACAGGCAAGAAAGTCTTTTCTCATCTAAAAAGAGTCAAAGAAAAGAATCAATTAAACCGTCAAAGAGCCTCATTGTAGAGAACAATGCTAAATTAGAGCTGGGTCTTCCCAAACTGTCAGCCCTAATTTCCATTTGATCAAAGACGACATAGAATTGGCGTCCTGAGCTCATGAAAAAACAATGAAACGAGCAAATATCAATTCAGAGGTCAGATGTCAATCCCATCATGACTTTATTATTTCCCCCCATTCATGTTTGAGCATTAGTCATGGAGTAATTGGGTAAAAGCGTATTGATTTGACTCCCATGTTAATCGTGCATTGAAGCTGTTTGGGTGTGACGGGTTTACACTCCGACAGCACAGAAACTGCGTTTTATTTGGTTCATCTGTCAAATCCAGGTATAAGAGGGCCGAGACTTTTTGGTAACAGCTCAGTTTGCTGCATTGATTGTGCCGCAGGCAATGCTTCGCTGCCCATTGTCATTGATTTGTGCATCATGCGGCCTTTAATCTGAGAAAGCCAATAACTATAAAGCTGTAACTGAAAAATTATTGCTTCTGATTGGCTGAGAAGGGCTCAAACTGTTACTTTTGGTCAAATAGTCCAGCTTGATGCAACAGTTTGCTGTCTGGCCCTCAAGTTGCAACACTTGTAAAATGCATACAATTTATGAAACAAAATGCCTCCAACTCCACATAGTCAGCATCTTAAAACATGCTTGCCGTTATACTTTAAGATCTTTGATGGATTTAAAATGAAAAGCATAAGATGTGCAAGGGCACTCAAAATAAATTAAGTTGTAGAAAAATGTCTAAAAAAATGTAAAGTCTTTAATTTGATCAGACACTTAGAAGAAAACAAAGCAAACCCAAACTATGCTTTAAAATTAATGTAGCTAGAACATTTATTAATTTAGACTTCACTTTTTTTTAATCAGTACAACATCCTACACCTTTCAAAACAAGAACATGTCCCTTATTAAAGGTGGATATACAGGCAGATTGATCTTCAAAAGGGAGGAAATGATTACAAGTAAAATAAAGTCAGCTAAAGCAACTGGAGCGCTGAGAAACCAGTCTGAACAAGAATGTGGGAAAACGAATCTCTAAAGCTCGGTGTTAGAAAACTGCAGCAAAGCAGGAAAGTCGGGGGTGGTGCAGATATGAAAGAAAGATAGCAGCGTCAGGTAAAGACTGTGAATATTTGCATGAATGTAATTTCTTGGTTTTTAATTTTTAGCAAATTTACAAGAATATCAAATTGTTATAATAAGGTATTAGTGTGTAGAATTTTGAGGAAAGAGGTCAATTTAATACAATTTGGAATAAAGCTGTAACATAGCAAAATGTGGAAAAAGTGGACTGCTTTGATTACTTTGTGTATGTATGGTGAAATCATGGCAATACTGAAGGAAAACTTGGAAGAGACTGAGGCACAGATTCACCTTCAAGCTGGAAATGTAGTCTAATAAAGGAGCCAGAGCTACAAAGCATTTCAATGAGAGCATGTTCAAAGTGCCAATAAAACACACTACGGTTTGTGCTTGTAGCAAACTGAAGAGGCTCAAGAGGCATGAATACTCCTACAAAATGCTGTGTTTTACATGGCTTGTTTGTAGCCATGCAAAACACTTGATTTATTTTGGGAATTCATCTGAAGGTGGCAGTAGCTGTGTTCCCGTTCACTATAAAATCGTGCTAATTGAAATAAAAAACTGCTTAATGCAAACGTTTCAATAAAAAGTTGTTGCCCTAGGATGAGGTGGTTTTTTGGCCGTATACAAATAAATTTGGAAACACTGCTTTTGCATCAACAAGTCATGCGATCAACAACCGGATGTTACTACTGGCAAAAACCACGAAGAAGACAACAGGAAGTGGTTGGAGAATAATTGTTTGTTTTTGGGTTTTTTTGGACAACGTGCAGCTGGCTACGCCAGAGCTCTCACAGAATTGAACAGTTCATAAAAAGTTGTGTTATTGCAACATGTTGAATCCATAGTTCTTCTGTAAAGTCGTGGACTAGATTTTCACAACAACGCTGCATACGTAGCCGCTTCCAAGTATAAGGAGCTTGTCGCTCCAGTGCTTGAATAAGATGCAGAATATATCTCATGTAACTGTTCAGCTGTGGCTGCCATGATTTTTAATGACTTATCGCATGAACCAGCTTATTTACGTGTGATTTTAGTTACATTTTTAATTCAACATAAACACCATAATAGCAAAAAAATTAAACATAAGCATCCAAGATTTGTGCACATTTGTGATGGAAATGTAGCTACTGTTGGTAAATAATTTTTTCCTGTTTATTTTATCTGCATCTCCACATCTGTCCTATGAAAAACCTCTGTTTCTGCATCAGTACCAAACTCCTCTCAGCAGTTATTCTGCTCTTGCAGGATAAACTGTAAAATGACCACACACATTAAAAACACACAAAGCATATCAGCATTTCTTCTGTAATGCCACTTATCAGGTCACACTCGTTTAAACCACAGATAGAGATTAGAGAAGGAAGCTCAAACAGCCGCTGCTTTGCTCAGACACATTTATTCCCAAGATATTCCACTAATGGGCAACTCCGGTTCTGCTGGGGGGGTTTGGACGTTCCTTGCTGGTGCCTCCCTTTGCCTCACTCAGCAGCCCTGCGTGGAGAGTGATGAGGAAATGGCCTCTTCCTGATGTATATTGACAGGATGAAGGAGACTGAACGTGCGGTTTGGGTGCATGTGTGTGCATGTGTCAGCAAGCGTTTGCAGAAAACTGTCTGCGAGAGGAAGGAGCGAGGCAGGCGGGAATCTGCTGTGTAATTACAGGCGATAGAAAATGAGGAAGACGGTTAGATTTAGGGACATAATGGAAAGCTGAGAGGAATGTGCTGATTAATGGTTGGGGGGGAATCGAAGCAGCATCCCTAAGCAGCTCGGCTCATTAAAGTTCAGTCTGAGCCAGCGCTCCCTTCATTAGGCCTTAAAACAGCCTGAAATGCTACTCTTGTGTGGTATCCTCATTAAAGCTACAGATGATAATAAAACGAAGACTGGATTCTCTTTTGTCAGTTCAAGTCACTGTGCTTCAATTAAATAAGGGAGGAACATTTTTAAAAAACAAAACTTTGTGTCTGGCTGTGTAAATGGAATATCTCCAACCCTTTGATTCATGAATATATAATCATAATTACACAGTTAAAATGTAATTTTACTGTAAAAACATAAAATCTCACCAAGTATTTTTGCTCTAGTTTCTTGTGCAAATATCTTAGAACACTTGAAATGAGACAAAACAAATTTTAAGTAAATACCGTAATTTCCGGACTATAAGCCGTGACTTTTGTCTCACGCTTTCAGCCCTGCGGCTTATACAATGATGCGGCTTATTTATGCATTTTTTTCTAACGGCCACCAGGGGCGCTCGAGCAGAAAAGGTAAGAGTGAGACAGGGGGAATATATGTGTAGAGGAAG
>CAEFZY010012506.1:0-74618 GCA_903066815.1 Brachyrhaphis roseni
AGAAATCATGATCTGACATAAATTTGTTATAAAAGTATTACTGATTAAACTTTAGCTTTAATAACATAAAGCTACATAATTTTTAAAGTTTAATCAGTAATACTTTTATAACAAATTTATGTCAGATCATGATTTCTTGGTTAATGACAAGTTGTCATAACAAAGACATTTTGAATAATGTCAACTTTGTATTAAAAGTGTCATGATTTACCGAATGACACTTTATGACAACAGTCATAAATATTTATGAAGAATCACTCATGTTCATGACAGGTGTTATGTCATGTTTATGACATGTCATGACAGTCTTATTCACAACCTGTCAAATAAAGTGTTACAAAGAAAGGTAATAACATAATAATAAGTGCAGCTCCAGCTAATCCAAAATGCTGCAGCTTGAGTCCTAATGAACACCAGAAAAGATATGGTGCTCTTCAGTACCTAAAGCCCTACATGTAGTTCCTGCTACTTGTTTCTGATCTATACAGCATGGAAAGATCTCAGCTCAAAAAGTATAAAGTATTTGTTGCTGGTCAGATGTGACCAATTTCAGAAACTTGTTCTTTTAAATGTTGCCAAGATCAGCGCTAATCCTCGGGAACCAGTATTTAGTTTCTCTGTTATTTATCTCCAGTCGCAACTTCCTGAAAATTTGGGATGCATAGGAATTGGGCTTATTTGGATCAGGTGTAAAAACATTACTCTTTACTGCAGTGTTCCCATAAAGGTCATAGATTACTTTATCAACTCATTTTTATCACATCTTAGCTGTACTACAAAGATCAAAAGCAGATGATCAAAAGCACCAATTTATTTTTCACTCTTATAGTTTCTTTGTAGAAACTATTGATTCTCTGCCAGAGCTATTGTGGTGTTAAAGCAGCAGCTGAGTCTCTAAATGTATTCCTTCTGCTATTGTATGTGCTTTGGTTTTCCTCAAGTTTATCTATTAAAGGAGTTTGAACAAAGACCCAAAGGGTGGATGAAGACAGACAAAAAACAACTATTGTTGCATTTCAATAACATTTCTATTAAATTTTGTACAACGCTACACTTAAAAAAAGATTATTTGTCACAGTTGACAACATATTAATCTATTTTACTGTTGTTACCTTGAATGCCAGCTTTGAAAAAAAAATGGATTATGCTTTATTTGCTGATATAAAAGAGACACACAAAAAATTCTTAGAGAGACCTTGCCTGAAGTTACTGCTACAGTAAAAAAGCTAAATTATTTCACATTCCTGCTATGTTTGCTTTGACCGTTGAGCTTATTTCTCACAAATCAGTTCAATATGCAGGCTCTTTTATACATTGTTGCACTTTCCTTTTAGGTAAACTTAGCTGATCTGAAAAATTACATCAAATTCAGAAGAAATGAATTAATTTCTGTAATTAGTTTATCAATTAGTGTACAGTGTAATCCTTTCTGCAATCCAATATTGTGACTGTTATGTAAAATCTAGTTTTTTGAGCTTTACATAATAGCATAATGTTATTCTCTCATCAAAGCATACCTGGGGTATTGCTTTGATTCTCTCATTCATGTTTTGCCTAAACACTTGCTCTCACAAATCGCTGCCTTTTTATGCAAACCCCCTTCTTGGAGCTGCAATCTCCAGCTGAGCTTCCACATCACAGAGCACTCCACCCCTGCACATTTCCAACACAGCTCCGCCAGACTAGTGGCAGCAGCAATTAGCAAACACCTGACATGCTGAAGGAAAGAGCAGGAACTTCTTAAAGAGACAGAGGCCCAATTTCAAGGCATCAAATCATGAAGTCGAATTTCATTTGAGTTATGTTTGACATACAACAGATTTTTAGAAACAAAATTAAGGTATTGTTACTTGACTGTGCTACAAAATGGCAGAATGTGCCTGAAAAGTATATAATACCACCCTGTACGTTAAAAGGAATGCATTGTGTTTTTGGAGTCATGCCCGTTTGTACAATAAAGTACTATCTCATTGGTGTTGCTATGCTTGACTGCTAATTTGGCCGTTTCGCTCATTTCACAAATCAAAAGTCACCATTAGACACATTGGTCTATGCCTGGACATATTTTACAGAAGAGGTTATATGCTGTATATTGTTTCCCACTCAGACTTAGAATACAATCTGATCCAATAGTCTGACCTAAGAATTATGTTTCAGAACTGCAACTCAAATCCACATTAATTGGTGACACCTGGCAAAAACAATAAGTATTGTACAGTGAACCTTATGAAATGAAACAAGTCATAACAAGGAGTACAACAAAGGAGTGTTTTAAGCAGGCAGAATAGCCTCGGGATCTTGAGAGTTACAATTTGACATCTAAAATGTGAATATTTCCTATAGTATAGTCTGAAGATGTTAATCAATATTGTATTGGTTAAAAAAGATTTAGCCCCTAATAGTTGTCAATTTCCCCTTCATTATTTACCTTCATTTCATTACATGAATGGGTTTTGGCCAAGTATTTCATGGCGCCTACAAGTGAAACGTTTGGTAGTTTCACCAGAATCTAATGGTGTGCTTGTAAGAACATAATATTCCTCAGAGATTAGAATATTATGTTAAAGAACATAATATTCAGAGATTTCTACAACAATTCTTTGTGTGTGTTTTTTTTTTTCTCTATGTATTTGTACAAGTGTATGTTTTTGTGTGGCTGTGAACACTTTGCCAAATGTAATTATGACTTCCCAGGGCTACTTCCCACTGTCTGGGCTGGCTCTCCCAGCAGGGGCAGATTGGGAGAAAATAAGGGCTTATTCACTGGACTATAAAAAGAGCTGTAAACAATCCCACATTGAAGCTACTGGGAGGAAACAGAGAGCTGGCAGCAAGAACGAGACACTCAGCTTCACTGGCTGCCTGACTGGTCTGTTTGCTCTGAAGACAGCTACTAAACTATCTGGTCTGTAGAGCCGCTGGACGGCTCGGTTACAGTTTTACCATTCATCACCCTACAATCAATTAAGTGTTGATTTAAGGACTTCCATTTGTGAAATGGCTTGTGCAATGTAATTTAATTAAAGACATTACAGGGTCTGATGACAAAGTTAAAGTAACAAGAACATTTTAAAAAGCAGCAATGTTCAACAGAATATCACCAGTAAGTCTCTGATGGTCTTGGATAATCTAACTAGTGGAGATTTATAGACAGAACATGTTTGTGTTGGTAAGAATACTGTCTTACTGGACAACATAAGAGTTATTTTACTGCTGTAATTTAGAGGTTTTTTTGAACGCTGAGGATCCTTTTCTTAATCATTTTAAATCAAATAACTTATCCCAGCTCACTTTCAATATTTTTGCACAGGTTAAATTTGGACAGGACAGTTGAACTAACGAGGATCGTCACCTTCTTGTGACTAAAGATTTTACATGATTAAGTTCCAAGAGAGTTTCAATCTCTGGTTTATTATTATTTTATAATATTCTGTTTCATAGCAGGTCCAGCATTTTAGTAGCAACACTTCCTAAAGTTTAATAATCTGCTCAGCAACAAGACCTCAAGTGGTTATCACAGTCAAAGCAAAATTATTCCTCAAAAGACATTTAGTTGGAGATGTCAGCTGATAAGGATTCCAGCCATTTGACTCGGGTGTAAAGTTTGCTTTTCACTGGCGCTGAAGGACTGAAGTTTGACATCCCTGCTCAAAAAATAAGTCTGGAAGAACAACCATCTCATCTGAAAACACCTGGATTTTAAAATAGACAAGCGAGGCCTGGTGTGTCAACTTGAAGTGTCATAAATTTTACATGTGACATAAATCCAACACGCATCTGTCAAATGGTATGCAAATGGGTGCAATTTGATGATGGGGAGACTCTGATAACAGGCAAAAGAGGATTGTGGCTCATTTTGCAAACTTGGGAAATGGGAACCTTGTCGCTATGGAATTAGTTAGTTTCTCTGCATAAGAAAATAAACGTGTTAAACAAAAGTTAAACGTGTCTTTAAATTGATCGACGGGCGCAAATAATTTTAAGCACATCTTTTTAAATTTTAAACAAAATGACTGGCTGACAAGGAAATTAAAGTGTTCAGTAAAAAGATCTGCGTGACGTCACTGTTCATGGTGGCTTCATTTAAGACATTTCTGTTATAACCATCATTCATTTACTGCATTTTAGCCATTAGTGCAACAATTCTGATGTTCATATAACGTTATTTTGCTGCTTAAATAGCAAATATATCACTTCTGCTGCATAAAATGATGCTGCTCTCCTAAATAATCAGATTAATGCTAAAAACCTAAATTGCATTTGCATGTTTTTCCCTCTGCTGAGTAGCTGGCTATGCAACTACACACACAGACATGCATACGACAAGTAATATGCACCCGAGCAATGAGGTGCAGCTCATTAAAACAATCTATGTGTTTCTGCCAATTCCTCTCAGCTTTGGGGACGTTATTCTAGGATCTGCAGCTCTATCTGGGAGCTGAAGAGGAGAAAAGGGGGGTATCATTTACTGCTGTACAACTCTGAGGAGCCACTTGTGCGTGAAAGGCAGATGTGTTTGTGCTGTAAACAAGAGAGGAGAGACGAAGAGCAGTGCCGAGCCATGCCAAGAGATCGTTTGTGCCTGCCAAGGGGCTGCAGTGCTGGGCTTCACACCAAAATGCGTCCAGGAAGAATGCCATGCATAAAACCACAAAACACCATTACTTAAAAAGTAATGATATTTTTTTTCTCAGAAGCATTCAGCCGTATACCCATCTTATGTTAACTTAGGTTTAACTGTGCACTGAACACTTTAAATGTACAATAATGAGGTACTTTGTGTCCTTGGATTATACTGTTAATGTTTCTCGCAGTCAACTTGCCTGGGAATATCTGTGATACTTCTCTTTGCCAGATTGCATTCATCCCAGTGGGACCAATGTGAACATGAGTTAAACATGCAACCATCCTAACCCGGATTAAATTACGATAACTTTAATTTAAGAGCAGTAGCACACATGTTATTTATGGGACAGAACTCCAAATGTAGCCATGTTAGTTTATTGCTTCGTGCATCCTGTAAACGCCCAGTCAAACTAGGAGGTGGGAATTTCATTGAACAACTCTCTGTCCAAGGATTTCAGTTAAGGTCCTCTAACTTTTATGACTTTAAACATAGCAACATGCACTGTTTTGATGAAATAAGTCACTGATATCAAAGAACAAAACTCACATAATACAAGTTTTGACAGGGAGTGTATGTCAGTAGTGGCCTCATAAATAGTTTGACTCAATATGGCAAAAAGATTATGGTTCTGTAGTACAGCTAGAATTTATATGTTTCGACTGACTGACGAATGGACAAAACCCCTGATGGAGCTAAAGCTGTCATTAATTCTGTATACTTTGTTTTTCAGCCTCACAGAAAGAAATTTTTGCTAAGTGCTTCTTTGTGTGCTTCATTATGTATGCTCCCTTTGTTTGGCTTTATATGGGAATTAGTAAAGGTATTGCTGTCATGTCATTGTGTATTTTGTTTATTTTTCTGTCTCATAAAAAGTACCGTAGTCCTGGCTCAGTAGTTCTGAGTTTAGCTCCGTCACAATCCGGACAATGCCTCTTACAGACCTATTGCTGTCTTTGACTACCATTTGTGTTCTCTGCATTTCTGTCCAGAAGGAAGGACTTGTGGGTGAGTGCTTCTGTTTTTAGTTGTGTCACTTTCCTGGACAAAGCCACTGACAGAGCTATTGCTGCCATAAATGCAGAGAACTCTTTGTTTTTCATTCTAGCAGAAAGTACTCCGCATTCCTTTTCTTTTCTGTTTTCTCAATCCCCAGTTAGCTACAGCAGATTGATCGCTTATACTGAGCCCGGTTCTGATTGAAGGTTCTCGTCATATGCTTCAGTTGGAGGATTTACTGAGAAGTCATTGACTTGATGCACTCATCAAAGACCCTAGATGGATCATTTTTTTATGAACATAGACTGACAATCAATTTACTTCTTTTTTTTTTTTTAGATTTTTATTTGGATTGAGTTGTACTCTTTGTACAATTCAGTCTAAATAAAGGGGGAGTTGGACTGAGAAATACTGGATGAAGTCAAATGAAATTTGAATTAAATTTTAAAAAAATCACTGAAATATTTGAAACAAGGAGGCTGATTATGCATCAGACTCTGTACAGTTATAATGTCTGATAAAATCTTTTAAATGTCCAAGATTTCAATTAGTACCAGCCAGTAAACACATTTTTTAAAAATAAAGGGAAGCTTCGCTTTCTATATGACCCACAAGTTTTGCTTAAAGTTGGCACAAAAGACTGCCTAATTAATTTAAAGCAAGAATCTACTATTTTACAGCGTCTTTATTCCTCGTTGGATATAAATCTTTTGTTTTCTTCCGTTTTCTAATTGAATACCCTGCTGGTCTTTCTAGAAGAGTCCCATCTTCTTTAATAGAGATGAATAACTTGGCTCAGTAGGTGCAAACTTAATTGATAGCATTGCCGTAATGTTCCAAAGCTGAATCTGATGATGATGTCTGTGTGTTGCCTTTCTTCAGTGTTTGCGTAGCGATTATGAGCGAGGGTGAGAGGGAGAGGTGTGAGTCTGCGTACGACAGCACGCACAAATAACTGGCAAGGAGCATTAAGAGAGAAGTTCAGTGTGAATGGGGACTCGGTGTGTTTGTGTAGGAGTGAATGTAAAGTGTGCACGTAGTGTTAATGAGCCGCTATGCTGGCTTGTGTTTCTCTGTTTCTGTGTGTGTGTAGCCGCATACGTGTTTATGTGTTTGTACACACGTCTCATCTGCATGGCGCCATGCCCCATCGCTTCCACGGGGCTGTGTAAGAACAAAGACTTTCCATTTGCAGCGCTGCTGTGCCTGCAGGGAAAAGCCTGATCATAATTAGCTGAATGATGAGTCTCTGCCATGCACCACACAGCGGGCCTGTGGCTGCGTCTCTGCAGCACCCCTCTTTCCCTTTCTCAACTCCTCTCGCCATTTAATCTGCGTCTCCCTTGTTTCTTTTTTCTCTTTCTAACATTTTCTTTCGATTCATTATCTTTCCCATGCTTTGCATGTCACTCATCATTTACAACCTCTGTCAGACTCACCCGCTTCCTCTTCGCCTTTATGATTCTTTCTCTTCATTTAATTCAAAAGATTTAAATCTAGATGCTCTATCTTCTGTCTTTTCCCTTTTCCCCGCTTCACCAGAGATGGCTTTTTTTTCTTCTGAAAACTCTAATGTCTTATTAAGCTTAAGGCAAGATTTTGTTTAAACTGAGAAAATTCAGACAGACACCCCAATAGAGAAATATGTATATAAATAATTTTTTTGGCAGTGAAATTAGTAGTAAAACTTAAAAGACTTAACCTTAAAAATATTTTACGTTGTAATTTGATGCCTTGAAATTGGACATCTGTGTCTTTAAGAAGCTCCTACACTTTCCGACACTCTGCAATCACAACAATGCTTCTATTATTATGCCATTAATAATAGTTCTTCAGAGCGTTGGATTGAGAAACGATTTGTATGATGAGCTCAGCAGACCCACAGTTCCACCAGGTATTTGCTCATTTCTTCTGCCGCTAGTCTGGAGGAGCTGCTCTGTGAGGCCTGAGGCTCCGAGACTCAGCTGGCATCTCCAAGGTGGAGCTGCAATCCTCCTGAGCATCACGCTGAGACTGTGTCAGAGTTAGACATGTGTGAAAGAAGCAAAGCAACACTCTAAGTATGTTTTTGATGAGGAAATGTTATATAAAGCTAAAAAAGAGCAGATTTTACTTAATGCTCTCTATCTAAAGCCACAAAACAACCAAACATAAAAACTAAAAAGCTACCATAACCAGACTGCATAGCTTCCAATGGCCTTTTACCAATACTTCTTTGAGTACTTTTTGATTAAAACTGAGCATATATTCTGTCAGTCAATAAATCCGACAGTTTGTCCATTTGTCCGAATGTCAATGATGTGGAAAATTTTTCCTCCAGCATTTTGAGCCCCTTAACATTTGAGCATCACGTAAACACAGCAGGTAACAACAGTTATCCCATTTTCTAAAGGCTACTGTCAGCAGAATAATGTTTAAGTTTGATGTGTTTTCCTGAGAAAAGCGTAGGAAGAGTTTTAAGTAACGACAACGTCTTAGAAGTGATGTGTCTTTATTTGGTCACATGTGGGGTTTAACACATGAACCACAAACCGATGGGCAGCCACAACAACATGATGTGGTGTGTCTCCCCAGGCAGACACTCTTGTCCCCTTCTGATTTTGTTCTCAGCCTCTCTCACTCACTCCACTCTTTCTCTGTAACAGGCCAGGCAGATGGCAGCCCCTTGGCCCACTGTGCCAGGAAAAGCATGTGAATTAAAGGTTATACCCAGCAGGTCTGAAGAGCTGCCAGCATCGCTGTGGCGGAGCAGAGTGAGAGAGGGGCGATGGAGGGAGGGCAGCCCGGCCCACCTGCCTCCCAGGCTCTGGGACATCTGTCCGGGGTTTTGTGGAATGATGAGCATGCTGCTGCCAACCTCTGCTGCTGCCACCACGGCCGGCACTGTGCCGGAAGGAGACGCCGGCGTCTGTTAGGTTTTTTAGCCTGAAAATGAGCAAATGAGCAGGTGTCGGTTTGTTTACTAGTTTGTGTGTGTGTGAGTATTCTTGCGCATTGGAGCTTTTGTTTTTATAAGTGAGAGGATAGCCCTGACTGGATGGGACAATGAGTCTGATAAGCTTATAAAGCAAACTATGCACCGTCATCTGTTTTTCTCTACTTTTTGAATTGTCCCATACTCTCTTGAGCAACACCCACCTAAAGTTCATCCTGACAAGTTACCTTGAAACTGTTCCCTGATAGATGGACTTTTAAAACTACCAGGTCCCGCGCAGTCGATGCTTTTTAGATCTTGGCGGGGTCTGCCAGGTCCAGCCAGCGCTTGCCAGGTCAGGCCATCTGTAGACTGAAACAGACATGTCACCAGTGGAGGCTTAACAATACAGCCTGTCTCGAATCTGTGCCTAATTCCTTCCCAATATGCTTCCCAATTGTTTGCTTTAGCTGGGAGTGTGCTGAAATGTTAGGACCCCAAGTAGCTTCACAGATGTTGTGGCATATTTTATAACAGAGCAAGGCGCATACATTCCACCTCAGGGAGTGACTGACAGTCATGATTAAAGGTGCTTTGACTGGAATGTCCTTTGGTTTGCTACAAAATATTACATAACACTTAAGATTTATGCTGATATTTATTCGTATAACATCTTGCAACCAATCAGTAAATGTATCTAACAGTCATATTCAATTTCCTTCATAACTTACACTCATCGTCTCTGTCACTCAAGTTGCCATGTTGAAGCGAAATAACGCCGCAGATAGTGACACGTCTATGGAAGCTTTTGCTTGCAGTAGTTAACAGTTTTACCATATGTGCCTGTTGTTGTTCAAATAGAGATTTCATGGAGTCCTACTTGGGTCAGTATTATCTATTAAATGTATTTTGAATCTTAAATAATTATTCATTGATCCAAAGTGAGAGACTTTTTTCATTTTTACCATCTGCCCATTGAGTCGTAACTTATAATTTGCACAACATAATAACAATGCAGCAGCTATCACTTGAATGTAATATGTTTCACATATGCCACCATTTTTATTATTGAGTTTATGTCTGAAGGTGTATGTACAACCCATTCTTACTCCCTACTCGTAATATATTGACGCATGGTCAATTCGTCATCGTCACGTATTGACGCGTGGGGTACCCCCTTCACGTCCGAAATTGACGCGAGGAGTTTTACCTTATGCCTAACCCTAATTTTTGCCCTAAACCTAACCAAATCGTCGGGTTTTGAAGGTTCGGTAGCATTTGCGAGAGCCGTACGCGTAAATAATCCACGTAAAACATAGGTTTTTTCCGAAGTTGTCAAAATGTGACGCTGAGGGAGCCGTCCCAAATCGTCAAGTATTGAAGCGAAAGGCGTACCCGAGGCTTTGAGATGTGACGCATGGTCAGTACGCGTCAATATATGACGAGTAGGGAGTGAGAATGTGTTGGTATGTACCTTTACTGTCTAAGAAAAATATTCCATTTGAGTTCATTTGAAGGATTTTTTTCTAGCTCTAAGATTATCATACCATGAGAATAGTTATAGCAGCTCATGCCTACGCTGAATAATATCTAGGCTTTTAAAGATTGTTTCCTCATTAACATTTTATCCATTACACAACAAATAAAATGTGTTAGTGTCTTTGCAAAAATTAGTGTCTTTGACTGGTTTTGTTTGGTTCATTTCTTCACAAATTATTTTCTCATGGTCTAGGTGCATTTCACACAGCCATGCATTGTGTTCAGGGTGTGTTGTGGGATGAGTCAGGATAATCTGAATTTGAGATGTTCTGGAGGATCCTGCCTCTTCTGTGAGACATGCTGTGAAGCTGTTATGTGGTCCCTGGAAACAACACATGTGACTTTCCGTATGACCTCTCCACTCCTGAGGTCAAAACCATCAACTTTGTCAGAGGAAAGCCAGACACCCAGGGAAGGTGTTAATGACTGCTCAGAACAGAGTGAGGCTGCCGAGCGTGTGCGCCGGCGGTGGGGAGCGGACTCCTCTGAGGTTGGGCCATGTGTTTTTTTGAGCTGCTAATGTGTTAAAGTGCTTATCTGATTTTATGGACACAACTCATGTTTCCTCTCACTGTATTTTCTGTCTTAAATTCCCTATTCCAGCACACACACACACACCCCCAACCCAACTCTGAATGTGTGCAAAAGCAGCTTCCAATGGCTGGAGCCACTACACCCAGTGCTGGATGCTCTCCTTCTCATGCCAGCTGCCAGCTCCTGACCCCCTGATGCATCCTCCTCCACAAGGAGCTCACAGCTGGCTCTGGGCTGACAAAACGTAGGCCGAATTCTTGCTTTCGCTAACGCAAACACATATATGCATACATGCAAAGATGCGTGGGCCCTTAATAGTAAGGGCAGAAAGGTAGAAAATGTACACATTCAGTTCTCTCAATACAAAATTGGATTATTTCGCCTCAAGCCACATGTAGACGCATGGTCCTCTCACATCTCACCAAGCACGTCTTAAACCTCTTAAAGAAAATGCGATATATTTTCCTTTAGCTGGTGAAAGTGTAGAGAGCAGAGAGCTGCAGCCTGGACAGCATGCCATTGTTCCACAAACTCTGCTAAAGTACTCTTACAGCTCCTGTGTGCTCTTCCTGTCTTCTATTCAGGTCTGTCTGCAGTGTTATATAGTGCAGGGGTTTTGCATGAGAGAATGACAAATAGTTGGCCCCGAGGATGATGGGGAAAGCATGAGAGAGTGATTTAGGGTACATGATTGATTTTAAAGAGAAGCTTAGCTGTGGAAAGGGTTATGTTGTCAGTGGTGGTTCAGACTGAAAATGGGTTATGAATTGCTTCTTGAAAGTTTATGAATCATTTTTTCCCTTTTTTTTTATATAGATAATGACAAGAGAAAACGCACCAAAAGAGAAATCAACCTCTGCAAATAAATGGCATTGATCGTTGGTGGTGTTTTTGTTTATACAATATGCAACAGCGATTGTTTTTCATCTCCACTCCACTTCAAGAACTTTGTATATAACTTATCTTGAGCTGAGAAACCTGAGTTTTGACAGCTAAATAGAAATGATTTTGTCCTGTAGGTTTGTGACTTTGGACATTTATAACACAAGCAACATAATTACGTAGGACAAACAGCTGTGAAACTTCACATTTTATTTTACACACCAGAATCATCCTAGTCAGCAATAAAGCGGATTTCTAAACAGAAACTGTACATCAACCTAATTTTGGCATGATTCCTTGATACATCTATTCCTGGTTCTGATTTGACCAATGTATTTCTTTTAGGCTTGGAAGAAGCAACTCTGCTCCGAAAGTGGACTAAACTTAATTTTGAAACTGAAAATTTGTCAGGTCAAATTTGTCAGTGAGCAAAGCAAAAATACCAGAAACAGTCAAATGAAAGGCAAAGCTTAATTCACTAATTATTACAAACTAGTTTCATACATTTTCTTTTCTGCTACTGTAACATCTTGTGTAGAAATGTGCAGTATTTTCTACTTCTGTTGGGAAAAAAAGGAAAATGTGCTATTGATAGTTTGACAGATATTTACATATTTACACTGCACTGATGGACACAAACATGATTTTCTTTTATCTATAGTGTCATCAAACAATCAAGCTGTACAGGAAGTGCACCGACAGTAAGACATTGCCCTCAAATTGTCAAGGTAGAAACATTGTGATTTTGAGGAGGATGCCCAGACCCCTGTAAGAGGGGTATGGATACTTTTATGAGGGACACTCTATGGGTCAAGACCAAGTCAGCTTGGTTGCCATCTCACAGCGGAGCTGACTGCACTGTGAGATGGTGTGAAGACAGTAAGGTCATTTAGCTGACAGAACACACAGCTGAACTCCTTTGAATGCACATTTAGAGAACACAGTTATCCTTATGTTATCCTATAAAGACTGAGAAATCTTGGCGATCTTGTTGCCATGTCATTGTGTCATTGTGTTGTACAAACGGATTCTGACTGTGAATCGAGTCCCTTCTCTCTGCTGAACTCAGTTCTTGTGTGACCATGTTCCCACGTCCTCATCTGTTTTATTAAACTGCCCTCAGTGAAGAATGCGCTGGCTTGCATCCTCTGTACTTAAACAAATATGCAAAGCTTTTATAGCTTAACAATATCATCAGAGATATCCAGTTTGCAGCAATTAAAAAGATATCAGTTGTGCAGCTACACTTAAAATTTTCAAGAACTACACACAACATCATGTTGACAGAGTTGTTCATAGCATGGAGTTGGTCCAGTGCTGACAAAATGTTGCTGAGGCAAATGAGGAGTGGAGTTTAATTTGTATTAGAAAATAATGTAATCGTAACAAAAATAAAATTCCAAAGAATGCATGTTAAAAGGCCCTGGACTTATGTTATTTGCATTAAAATAGGAAGTCTTAACATAGTTCAGCAAGAAAAACAAGGGAGTAGTAAATGAAGCTGTAGGTCTACATCTGGACTTCTTATTAACATCTTAAACCAATTCTACACGTTGGCAAAACTTTCATTTTAAACCAAATATCTGTCAATTCTCAGCTAGACATCTATGATTTAGATATAGTTTAGATTTTGTTTTCATCTCAGAAATGCTCACTGGAAATTTTCCAACCAGTCTGTTTTCTTTTTGTCCATTCCTTACCAGAAAAGTAAGCAGTAACCGATTGGTTACTTGGGAATTACAAGCACATTGCAACCAGTTTAATATTTTCAATACACTCTGAGAAGTACTGAATAAAAAAAACTATCTGTAGAAAACACACAAATAAGCTTGGTTGGATTTAATTAAAGTCCCAAGTTTTTCCTGTTTCCCCAGGTCAGGTTTGTTTTGAGTTATCCTGTATTTATTCATCATTTTTTTCTCTTATGCCTCAACTTCCTGCTTCACTTGCAGCTGTTTTACATCAATGTGATTAGTCTCACTTGTTCATTGTTTCAAAGTATTTGTTTTCCTGATTTGCAGTCAGTTTCTGTGAAATTGTTTTGTTGGTATTATTGGCATTTCACTAGTTTGCTCGTCGCTGATTATCTTTGTGCTTCCTGTTGTTGTTTTTCTTTATTAAAATGGCCTGTTCGCCTTTAGTGCTTTCTCTGGAGCAGAGAACTCCAAAGCACTTTACACTCATTCACATGCTGATGGTGATAGGCTACTACATTGTGACCCACCTGTTACAGGACAAATTCCTACCACTGTCGCCAAAGTTTCCTTCTCTTTTATCATCCACAATCACATAAATAATTAATATAAACTAAATATGTCTCACTGGTATTTCGTACTGTATCAAAAACATAAAAACGTGCAACCAAAACAATGTAAACAAAAGGAAAGAAAAACTGATAGGTTTCTTTATACGGACTTATCAAATCCTTTTCCAAGTCTAACAATTTTACAAGGGCCAAGCCTGCAAAACATTATTAGCTACCACAGTTTTCCAAAAAAGGCAAAAGCTTATTTTATCTGTTTATTTTATCAGCTCTTAGCAATTTAATTGTTTTGAATGAGCACCTTTCTGTTTCTTTTGATGTCATACTTAAATTTAGCTGTTATTCCATTTGATCTATTTCCTGTCTCCTAATGCAATTTTTCTTTTTATGCTCTTTCTTTTCCTTTGAGGCTTTCTTTGCCTGTGAAAGGTATTATACCAATAAACCTTCTTTGTATCAGGTGACTTTACTTTATTCATCTCTCTTATTTGACACTTGACCAATTTTAAGCCAAAAGGAAAATAATAGCTATTTTTATTCATTTTGGACCTATAACTTCTTTTTGTTACAGTTTAGTCTGAATTTCATGAGACAAGGACACTGCTGCTTTATGTGTTGCTATACTGCTATGCTTTTTCATTTCCACAGTGCTCCACCACTGTTCCCCACTAAGTGTTATGAATTCACAGAGTTAGGATCTAATATGTAAATGACTGCAAATCATTGAAGAAATAACAAGACTGAAGAGTCACACTCAAGTTTTCCATGATACAGATTTGAGTTATTTTAATAGGCACTGATGGGCAATTCTGCTACCAAATCACACATTAAAATTAGTGACATATATATATACTGAAAACTCAGGAGTTTTAAAAAGCAACACAATCCCCTGCATTTCATCAGTCTACACTAATATTAATTGGGTCCAATTTGTCTCACTCACCAATGACTTACAGGAAACGTCTTTGTGTTTCTTGGCAGCAACAGATCAAGAAACACAAAGAAAGTCACACAGCAATTAAACTTTAAAATTTGGCCTAGCTTATATTTCTGTATTTTAGTTAAAAAGATAAATCATACATTGTATGAAGTCACTGAAGAAAGTGACTCTATAATACAACAGAAATGTATTTATTTTAACTTTGATTACAGCTAATGAATATCCAAAATCCACTTTCTCTGAAGATTATTTTGTTACAAGAGACTAATGACACAAAAGGAATTGCAGTACAGAAGTCTCAGCCTACTGAAAAGTATGTCTATGTATTGTACACTGAATGCTCTTAACACTTGTTCAGGGATTCTGCATAAATTCCTGCATTTATGCAACGTGGGTGAGATCAGCCTGATTCTTTGCTGAGATGTTAAGGAAGCCCAGATTGCTAAAAGTGGCCTTCAACTCATTTGTATGTCAGATCTGGAGTCTCTCATTTCCCTTCAGACAAAAGAACTTATTAGTTTTTCTCTTGAGTTTAGGTTAAGTGAGTTTGCTGGCCAGTGAAGCTGTCAAAGCAGGTATTGATACTTTTGGTTGTGTTGGCAGGTGCCAAAAAATGGAGAAATGAACAATGTGTTTATGGTGCTAAAACTTGTAGTAATCAAAGGATTCAGTTTCTTATGACACTGACAAGATTCTTTACATATTATTGCATATTATATCACTGCTATGTATTCTAACTCAAACTTATTACTCTTATGAAGAGTGATTCATGATAAGTTGAAAAGTAGCAGTGTTTTATTTAAATAATACTGTGGATATTACTTAAAGATATATTAACACTTGTCAGTGTAAATGACATTTGACATTTGACTAAAATCAACTCTGACTGGAGTAAAATTTACTGAAATTCTAACCCTGTTTTTACTTTGTTCATGGTAGAACCATGTGCTCACCAGCACAGAGTTGAGGTTGAGTCTTTTTGAGCAACGGTGTTAAACATAAAATTTTAAACATCTTAATCCGCTAAAAAAAAAAAACTCTTTCATTCAGACAATCCTATTCACCGGGTATGTTTGAAGGGTGTGCCTTCAGTTCAAAAAAAGGGCAGCCTCGGGACACGTTATCAGGCTACTAAGTGAAGGTCTGGTAGGTGTCAATATGGTGCCAGGGGGGCTGACATGATGAAAAGCAGACAGTGAACGGCTAAGAAGCAAAGAGCAGGAGGGATAGAGACAGAGAGAAAATACATACATCACACTGGATTACAGCACTTGGTACCAGAGAAAGAAATATGAGAATATTTGTGATTTGGAGTAAAAGGTAGACAAATAGAGACATATTCTTTGAGAAAATTAAGATAGGAGGACATCTTAAACAGTAAAGTAAAGAGACAGGAAGAAAAATCCAACGTTTGTTTTAACAATTTAAAGGCATCATTATAGTCAGCCCAACAATTTACTGATGGCAGCTGTCAAACATTGTTTTTATCTATTTTCTTGTTTGAACTCCAAATGAAGAAAAACAGCGGGAGCTCTTAAAACCTTGCATGTAAAGCCATCATAATCGTTTTCCTGTTTTCCTCGTCACAATCAAGTCCCAGCTACAACAGAGAGACATGCAGCTATGCTTAATTGTCCAATTTGTTTCTGCAGTATGCTGACATTTGTGGAAACACACTCAATAAATCACTGACTCTGTTTGCGTGTTGATCCTGTTGAATTGAGTTCCACGTTATCTGAAAGCGGATGCTGGTTTTCAATGTCTTAGGTGCACAATTTTGGTGAGTTGATGACGTAATCGGCATGTTTTGACTACAGCAGAGATGCAACAATGGTGCCAATCATTTTAACACAGTGCAAGGTATTTATATTTCTGATGTTTGATTTAAAACGTTGTATCTGATTAAGAAATGAACAGAAAACACATGTTCATAGGACCAAGTCAGATGTGACTGTGTCTGATGAGTCAGTGAGGAGGGGGGAAGCAGCTTGACAGAGTGCAGGTGTATTTAGGCGGCTGCTGGCTATCAGGCAGAGAGGTGGTTCAGACACACAGCCCTGACAGCCAGGCAGGGACGACAAAGTGCTGTTGATAAGGAATGGAGACAGAGAATCATACAAGGGGCGGCTGGGCTTTAGCCTGTTTAACAAAGTAAATACACACTTGCATACACTTACACGCAGTCACACGGTCATGTTTCCATGACTTCAGAGGGCGTGACATTGACTTACATTCATTTCTCAGAGACCTCATAGGATCTTCAAGCAGCCTTCGCTCTTTAACAGACCAAAACTTAAATCCCAGATCATGAGATTTATGTTCTCTGGACATTTTGTTCTAAAGCTATTCCAAACACAGGGCTAGTTGAAAAAACGATTGCACAAACTGAATAAGAAATGACTATATATTATAAAATATTTATTTGCATGGAGACACAGAATAAACTATGCAATAAAATGAATTCAGGATTATTGCTATATTGAAGGTTGTTTCTGCCACAGTGAAGAGACACTGAAATGAACAAACAAACAAACCTAAAATTAATCACTTTACTTCATTTTAATCATACGTTTACTGCTGCATTTAAAATTTCTTCCATGAGTATTGTCTTTAAAATATACCCCTTAACATTTCACATTTCTTAAACTATGAAATCTGATCCATGCTGCTGTTAGATGACATTCTAAAAGAAATGTCCTAAATTACTCTTTCACACTTAAAACTCACATATACAGTTCCCATCTGACTAAAGAAAATCAAAACATATTCCAAGTGGAAAATTAGACAAGTATCTAGTTTGTTATTAAGATACAAATAAGTAACCAATACATAAATTTGCTCCAAATATTTTATTAGATTGACTGCAGTGCCCTCTACATTTTGACCTTTGGTAAAGATGTATAAAATACATTTTTATAAGCAGCACTTTTAGTTTCCATTTATTCAGAGGGAAAATCTCATACTAAGTAACACCAGTGCCACCAACTTTGTGAATACATCTTTTCACAAAGTTGGAGTGTACAAAGAAAGGGATCTTTATTTTATCTCTGTCCTACTTTTGCAAGAAACACTCCAAGCAAAGTCTCCTCTATGTGTGTTACTGGGTGTATCTTGTCCCTAGTGCATAGTAGGAAATATCAACAAAAATAGGTCACCAGATCTCACCTTTGGATGTGGTGCAAATAACGCAAAATGTATGTGCAGCCAACAAATCAGCACATTTTAGAAATGTTGAACTATGCCACGAAGATCTGAGGAACATATGAAGGTAAAGCTAAAAACCTGTACCAGCAAGGCATATCTATTGAAGTAGTCAGTGAACTGATGAATGAGTAAACAAACGTACGGTTCATCAACATAAATAGAACCAGAGATGTTGACGGCTGTGCCAGCATATTTGAGCAAAAACAGAAAGAGACAATCACTGTTTAGATTCCTTTCCAGTAAAAATAAAAGAACTCTTAAGGGATACGCACAGCAAGAAGGTTGCGAGTTTCAACCTCAGCTGGAACCTTTGCATGTTGACGTTGCCAAATTGTGTCTTAGCAGTGATCCTGTGATGGACTGGTACTTAATAAGCTTCATCTCTCACCTGTTGATTCTCTTCACCCCCCACATTGAAACATTTGATTAAAAAAATTAACGCACAGCTTTACAACTGGAAACAACTCAATTTACTACATTAATAAGAATGCATTATGAAGGCCTGCTTGAACTGAGACAAGCGTATGGAGATCTCTGCTTATTCTGGCTGTACATGGTCAGCATTCCTCTCGTATCAGGGCCCATGTGACCTGTGACACAGTCCAGCCCGTCTGCTCTCCGTCACGTCTTTGTCACAAGTGCATTCGGCAGCTCCCAGCTCCTAATTTGCTGTTTGGAGTTGGTGAGAGGTGGTCTGGTATGTGTTCAAACCCCGAGTGATAAGACCCAGGACCTCTCCTCTTTGTGTCCTTGTTTTTTCCATGTGAACCAATGCTCCTTTCTTTGAAACATAGAGATGACTGTTAGCAGACACACACCGACATACTTGTACAGAGGTGCACTTTCAGATAAATTCAAATGCAGTTAAGAAAATGCAGATACACTTTATGTAAGTGCAACACAGAAGATTTACAACTTGTCTGCAAGTTGACGGCTAGTGTTGCTTACCATGTCATATTGGTGTGTGACAAATGATGTGTGTATTGTGGCAACGAGCATGTCTGATATGGTCAATGAGAACTGAGGAAATTCCAAGCGCAGCGTTAAAAAAAGGACAAAAAAATTATCACATTCTATATTATGTGCCATAAATAAAGACAAATTTAGTTGTAAAATTAAAGAGCAGTTACTTATACGTCTGTTTTAAATTTTATGAACAATAAATATATTATGAAAAGAAATCAAGTTTATATAGCTCTTTTCAGCCCTCCAAGGGTTCTCAAAGACTCTTTCCATTCATGCACACATTCAGACACTGATAATGACTATTGGATAGTAGCCACGGCTGCCCTGAGGCAGTTGGACAGAAGCGAGGCTGCCGTTTTGCTCTATCAGACTTTCTGATCAACACCAGCATGCAAGGCGGGTGAAACGTCATGCCAAGGACAAAAACGACAAAAAGACTAACTGGTGACCCCAATCACTCTTTTTAATAAAATGGGGCAATTTCCACCATTGCTTTTTTATCAAACTTAACTTTGTCCTCTTCATATATTACAACATATTAAATATAAATATTGTTTTGTTTGAGGAGAAATTACAGACAAAAACATACCGTAATTCAGGAGCAACTAATGTGTCACAAAAGGAGATCATAATGCATTTTTTTTTGCTGTTGTATCAAGTTCAATTTTAATACTTCACAAGGCTGGAGTTATTTTGACTCTGAATTATTACATCTATGAGGTGCAATTTTAGAAGCTGCAAGTCCCAACATTGCCTCATGCAATAAGATACATTTTAACCATGTAGTTTATTCACTGTTGACTTCTTACAACCTTATTCCCAAAGGACAGACGTACTTCTCAGCAAGGTAAGATGTGGACTTCACTGCTACTCTTACAACCTTCACAACTTATTGATCTGATGTACCTGTCTAGACTGACAGCTCATCAACTATTTTGTGAGAACTCACTTCTCCCACAGAGCCATTCAGCAAAAACTTCAGAGTGAAGCTCCAAAATATTGAACAAAAACTTTATTTCCATCAAGTGACATCAGGTGACTTGCCCGGAGCAACTATGTTCAGAGAGCATAATGCAGAAAACATAAGAGGTTAGACAGTTCACTGCTCTCAAGAAATGTTTTCTGCAGAAACGGCTACCTTCAACCCTTGTGTTTTCTCACTGGCTGATGAAGTAGTCTAGCCCTGGAAGGGGAAAATTTTATTTAGGTTGGCCACACTTCCCTCACCTCAGAAACTCATGAAAGCTGTATTTTAAAGAGTTTTTTAATAGAAGAACGGTTATTCTTGTCACATTCGCTTTGAGCTTTGCACACAGAAGACCAAAAACCTTATAACACAACCTTGTAAAATTTCTTTCCACTATAGGAAGAGCGTTTCTGAGAAACCGTTCACTGTTAAAGCTGAGAAACACTCAATGAGGAATCCAGATTCTTAGACAGGGCTGCTTCTTAGTTTTGAAATGGAAGTTAAGTTAAAAGAAAGAAGGTCATGACTGTGGGTCTGGAAAACAAAGAGCTCAGCAGGTCTGCTCGAATGTGCTTTCAAGTAAGTCCATTACTGTGGAGTTGCATAAATAATTCTACTTTGCAACAGTATCGATACTGCTCACACATTTTCACTTTTTCTTACATAAAAGTCAAACTTCAATGATAGATGAAGGAAAATAATGCGTCGTTATCAGCTGTCTTTACAAATAGAAATCTGAAAAGTGTGGCATGCATTCTGCCCTTAGATGAAACTAAATAACAGGGCTGGGTGCATTGATCTAACTAATAATGTTATAGATACCAAGGTGAGTGCTAGTGTCGGATCAGGTTGATGCTTTTATTTGCAGTTGTTTCTCTCCTATGTATTCAGCAAATTACTCAGATTTGCTCACAGTGAGTTAAAATGCCAAATATTAAGAGCTTATATTTTCAATTTGAGTAATATCTTATATTTTTGTAAATTTTGCAAATGTTGATATGGCTGAAGATAACCATGCAAATTACAGTTAAAGACTACAATTAAAAGTAAAATGGCAATTATTTTATTTATTGTCATTTTACATTGTGTTTCATTGTAGTTAGTAAATAAAAAAAAAACACAAATTTGCATAAAATATTTCATCTGTATTTTGTTATAATAATAATAATAATCATCTAGTCAAATCATCAAATTATTCAATTATGACATTTCAAGAAAAAGTATCTGTATTGGAATTGGTTTTAGTGAAACTTATGTGTTGCACACCCCAACTAAAAACAGCAATCCTGGAAAAACACATCATTAAAAACCTGGAGAAACCCGAACAATGAACATAAACATACAAAATCAAGTTTTTAAAAAAGGCTCTAGATGTGACAAAACCGGTAGAGATATATCTTTGAAGCACTTTCAGATTACATGAATACATGCCACAATTTTCTTATTTTCATTTGTTGGAAATTTTTAAAAATACATTGAATCTATTCCCTTACATCCAGATTTACTTTTGCATTACAGAATCCTAGAAAAAATATTAGAATGTGTGGTTGTCAAAATGCTAAAAAAATAATTCAAGTCACTTTGACCACGTGTGTCAATTTTATTATTTTCTGAAGCCTTCAACTCTATTCCCCTGCTTAGTTTGATTGCTACTTTCCTCTCTTCTGCCTTTCATTAGTATCTCCACTCCAATTTTTCTCCAATATGCTGTTCTTCCCCTATGAGGTCCACTAAGAGGTAACACTCCCACTGTCTGCTTCATCTCCAAACATGTCTTAAAATGACATAAATGACTCAACAGTTGCTCCAAAATAACAGCAGCTACCGAAGTACAGATTGTGAAAATATCAACCATTTAAACAGGCCTCACACATCCACGGCTGCCAGTGAATTTGTCATAGTAATGAGATGGAGAGATGCCCTGTACATATCACAGCTTGGGCTTTGATTTATGCCGCCGAATGAGGTGATGTCGTAATTTGTGCACAAGGGGAAAACACACACACAGCCATTTAGTGATGGGATCCAGCTCTGTTCAGTGGCACTCCCCCAGCCCATCTGGCTTCATTTACAATCCAGTTGGAGTCGCACACGAACATTATACTTGGCTGTCTTCATTTTTATTGGTCAGCCTTGATTTATGACCATCAGAGTCCAAAATAATTGGCTGACACTGGATGTCTTTTATAAGTCGTGTTCAGGGGGCAGAGCTGTGGCAGCTAAACTCCCTGGAAAAATCAGTGAAAACAGAAAGAATGCGTGACGCGTTCCCTTGAGAAGGAGTCTCCTCGGACGAGGTCCTGCTTGTGTATTTTTACAACAGGCGCCTCCTTGCCTAGCTATGTGAGGTGGTGCCAAGCTCTTGTGTGCACAGCAACGGCTAGCTTGTGTAACCTGTGATTTTTATTTTTTTTTTCTTACATTTGGTGCTAGAAGAGCTGCAACAAAATCACCACCACTGAATATCATAACTGGCATAAGAACTGGACAGTTCCTACCACCTACACCTGGACCAGGTTTAGATAAGGAGAAGTTAGGCACAAGAGCAGATTCCTATGAAAACATCACTCCATCAAAGCTTACTCTTAACCAGAAGTTTACTTAAGAGTTTGAAGAGCATCAGAGTTGCTTCAGCACCTGTTTCTATTCACATGCAAGGACTTTTCTGGTATATTGAATTTACCTTGAAAAATCCGAGCTATTATATTTAAGGTCGTGAATTTGTTGACCATCAGCCATGATTCTCCATGGGACCTTTCAGCGTCCCATGTGAGGCTGAAAGGTTTTACCCCTAAAATTGCAGACTCCTGGGGAAACCATTTCTCTATTAAAATAAGAAATGACTACCCCAGTCTGCCAATCTAGAAATACTTTCCAATTGTATATATCATTCAACAACAGCATCCAGGGTCTTCAGAAACAGCAGAAATTTAAATATTGTTTTCCCACAAGGTGCTGGAGTGGAGATGTTCTTTCTCAATGAGCTCATTTCCGATGATAGACGAGTTGAGTCCCTCCAAAATCATTTATCCCTTTTCCATCATTCACCAAGGGTTGATGAGATTTTCAAAGTATTGTTTTTATTGTCAAACTGTATAATAGCTGAACTTCATCCTCACTAAAAACTCTGCAGGAGAAGCCTTTCTTTCTCTGCATGAGATTGTTTTCTCAGGATTAATTTGTGGTTAAGCTAAACTTCTGTACTTCAGTCACTTCAAATGTCTCCCATAAGTGAGAATTTTTATTGAAGAGCTTTTGTTTATCCTATGAAACAAGAATGTTAATTAAGCTTAGGTGAATTTTGAAGATACATAGACTACTAAAAAAAAAACAGAACAAGCTTTTCTATCAACACACACAAACACACCCTTGCTAGATTTTAGAGTTAGCAGTAAGGAATTGCACAAGTGTAACCCTGTAGAAATAGGCCAGCCAAAAGGTGAACCATTACTAAGACTGCTCGCCAATGAGAAAGACATTTTTCTGGTTAAGTGATGTGAAAATCATAATATAAATACAACTTTTTGGCTTGAACCCCAAGCATCATATATGGAGTAAGATAGGAACTGTTCATCAATCACGGTGGTGGTAGCAGCATCATGCTGTGGGGATGTTTTCTGTGGCAGAAACTTGGTGACTCTTCCACATGGAGGGAAAGATAACAGAGAGTCAGAAAGATTCTTTAGGATAATCTCATCCAGACCTGTTTGGATCTCAGACTAAGACAACAACAATTCATCTTTCGGCACATCAGAGCCAAGATTACAAATGAATGGCTGCAGAATCAGTCATCAGTCACTGAGTCAGCTTATTTTGGCCAAGATTGAACACAAACAATGAGTTTGATTTTGGTTTCACGGCATACATAAATTAAACATAAATATGCTAATTTTAGAGGAAAATAAAGAGAACAGGATAAAAATGTATGTGTATATAAAGCCATACACATGCTTGTTCTTATGGAAAAAGGGGGGAAATGGCAGGTTATTCTGTGCAAATATGCTTTTTTTTGTTTCGCAGAAGACTAGCTGACTACTGAAGCTGTAAGTTGCTCATCTGAGAGGTGGCCTGAGGGAAGAAACTGTCTCTGTGTTTTTGCAAAGAAGCTCTCTGCAGCGCCGACCTGGAGGTAAAAGTTTAAACAGTTTGTGTGCAGGATGTCTTAGGTCTGCAGAGATATTAGCTGTTCTTTTCATGACCTTCGACCTGTACAATCCCTGGATGAATGGAAAGGTCAGTCCTGATTATTCTCTCCGCAGACATCATTTTTTTGTAGCAGCTTGGACCTGTCCTGTTTTGTAGCCAACCCAAACCACACAGTGATAAATGTGTACAAGACAGACTGAATAATGGCCGTTTGAAGTTGGCCAGTAGCTCCTGTGGAAGGTTCAAGGAACTACAGTCTTTGCTTGTCCTTCTTCAGCGACCTTGTCTATGTGTGAAGACATTGTTTCTCAGAAACAGTTTCTGAGAAACGATGATTCTTGGTGTGAGAGATTTTATCCAGAGGTCTTCTTTACAGTAACCTCCAAAGACCTAAATGGCTGTCTACCAATTCCAACAATTCCAACAGACCATGAGCACATTCAGAGAAAATGGTGAAAAAAAGCAACTAAAAACCTCAACACAGTTGTTGGGCAGGCGAGTCCAGAAAGTCTTGACGCTGCATTTGCACCTTCAACAAAAAAAAATTAAACCTCGGGTATGAATACTTTAGTAAATCTGTAACTTAACAAACTATGGAAAAAGCTGTGAATACTTTCTTCCAGTACTTTATGTGTACAAAAGCCATAAGGGAAACTGTTGTTAGTAAACTGAAGTAAATGTCACATAGGAAGACAAAGACATTGATTACCAATTAAATATTCCTAAATTAAGTGATTTTATTGAAGTTTTTAATGGTAATTGTGACCTCAGTAATTTTCTCAAAGACATCATTTTTTATTTGCAGGATTTTTCTCCAGCGAATAAATACATTCATATTAAAGGTTAATTGCTTTCTACATTTTTGGGATACAAGTCCGGTGAGACTAGGTCACTAATTTAAAAGATGAATGTATTATTCTTTTATTGTTATTTCTTACTGGGGAGTATATGGTCCCCTACTATATAAATGCACTCAAATTTGTTGGTTGGACGTTTCTCTTCTTTTCAGTGTGGAATTAATGTCACAGCAATGGTCTTTACATGGGGTGCCAAAATTATAGGATGTACCAAAACAGAATTTAACTTACTGAGTTAATGCAAAGACAAAATCACTTAGATGAGAGTTTTATAAACACCGCCTTCTGCAAAGCACAAACCTGATGCTCGAATGACAAGACAAACAAAACGAGCACGCTAAAACACGAAAAACAAGAACTAAAGAAATAAACAGCGAGATAGCTTTCCCGAGCAGCTACTGATTTCTCCCGTCCTTTCCGTCTCTTTTTCTGCCTCCATCTTTTATTAGCTTTTGGAAGACTGCCTGAAAATGTGCCTATCGCAGATGTTTGGACAGAAGGTGTTTGCATGCTGTTCGTTTATACACTGCCATACGGGACACAGTATGACCACCACAATAACCAGTAAGTAACACTCTCCATGTGCACAATGCCTCGCCAACTTCTACCTTCTGTTTTTGCAGCACAAGCGTACCCCCATGGATTGAGAAGTACCTTGATGCTTCCAGCGTGCCCAAACACCACTGCTATTAACACCTCGATGGCGAATGAATTAGTGTTAGCGGTTTGTTTCAGGAGGAAAATACACTATTCTCATTCAGTTTGTGAATGCGTGCCCAGGTGCGAATTTAAATGCGCGTACATATCGCAGTCAGCCTGTCATAAATCCCACTCATGCAAACTTCTTTATAACATGCTACTTCACTCTGCTGCTGAAAGCTACTGTTGGCCATCTGTCACTACCTGTGAAGGTGAACAGACTGTGAACCTGAACCAGTTCCAAGTTTCTCACACTACCACTCCCACCGCATATTGCAGGGGCACAACAGCATGAGCTTTCCACAACATATTAATCTGTTTCAGCACAGTTTTTTCCTTCTTAAATAACATCCAGATGCAATCTTGCCGAGCACAGTTCTAAATAAAAGTCAACCATCTCATGTTTTCTGAAAATATTGTTGATTAATGATCAAAAATGCACAGGGTTTGGTAAAGCTAACAAAGCGTCTGCAACATCTTCAAGTTATGGGACCATTTTTCAATTTTTATTTAAATCATGTCCACACTAACACATGAAGAGAATAGCTCAGTTCATTAGTGCAGCTCACTAGTACAGTGGAGCTGACAAAACTCCATATGCTGTTCATTTTTTAACTTTGAGCCATATTGTCCTGCTTGAAATATGGTTAGTTAACAGTGATAAAAAGAGTTGCTTTTGTTATGAAATCTGCTCCTGCATCACCTGGATATGTTTCCTACAAAGATCCTGAATGAATTTTATTGGGATTTTATGATAGACAAAGACAAATTAGTACATAACTGTTAAGAAAATTCTGCCTAATTTTGAAAAAAAAAAAAAAAGCATGACATTTGTACAGCCACCTGAGTTAGTATTTTGTAAAACCATCTTTTGCTTCGACAGCTGAAAGTCTTCTATTGTTTGTCTCTATGTGGAGACTTGTCTCGTCTTCTTTGTAAAATAGTTCAATCTCGTCCAGTTTGGAAGAAGGATGTTTGAGAACATTTTTGCAAACCTTGTCTTATTTTCATTGTAGTGGAACAACTTCTTTCACTGTATCCTCCAGCTGTGCTTTTATGACCATGTTCTGCTGGAATTTGAAATGCCGTGACAGCCTCACAACTTATTCAGCCTTAAAAAAAAGTTATAAAGAATTGTTCTGTATTTAGTTACAACCATCTTAGCATTATTGCTGACCAACTTCTTAGTCCCTTAAAAGAAATCACAGTATAATGCTACCTTGGTGGGGATGGTGAGATTAGTTTGATGTCCTGTTTAGTGTTCTGCCTAATGTAGTGTTTTATTATTTGGCCAAAAAGTTTAATCTAGGTCATAGTAATAAATAGATTTCCAAGATACTATGGATTCTTTTCTGATGATTGCTCTCCTTGCTGTGTATGTCAGCTCTAGTGGTTCGCCATATGTTCCGTCATTTTACAAAGAATAATTCAAAAAGTCGTTTTTACTTGTAATTATTTTTTGTGATTTGCTCTAAATTTTACTTTACCTGCGTTACAACCACTGGCTCATCGTTGAACAGTTAAAATATCTTTAATTTGTGAAGCTTAATACTCCATTATAGGAGCCTTCTAAAAATTAATAATTCAGACCAATTAAAATCTGACATAATTTTAGTAGGTATTCGCACTCTGATTTGTGGTGATGACATAAAATTTTAACTATTAAAACCATGACTTTATTGTCCTGCTTCAGTGCATGCAGATATTTTATTACCTGGATTCTAACTAAACCATTAAACCTTTATTTGAATCTTCATTATGAGGGATTAGGGTAACTGCCAGACACCAGAAAAGTGGTCCCACTTTTACCTTTACTGCTCAGAGGAAGAAAGAATTTAATATGATCAGACTCTTAATAAAACACTAGTAAAATCACTTTTGCAAAGCAGATGGTGTGGGACTTTATCTAAACAGCAGTAGTAATAGTTTTTGCAAATCTGGTCTGCAGAGAATTAAAAATATATGTGATATTATAAGGTATTGTTTAATTCCTATATTTTTACTACATTCACAGACAACAGCACATTTGGGCCAGTTGAATCTTTTGAAGTATCTAAGAATCTGATCCCTTATGAAACCAGATTAACTCTGTGCAAATGTATTTGACCCATTACAGATTTCTCCCATTTATGCTTTTTTAAAATCGGGCTTAAATGTTTCAGTTCAGCAATTATACAAATATAATATTAAATGTCTTAACTTTCCAAAACAACCTGGTCTTGTGCTAAAGATCCTGACTACAACATTAAATCATGAATTAATCACAACAGTTTTTTGTTTTTTTCCACACGGACTTCAATTTCTAAACATTTTCAGGAACAGTTTCGAAACGCAGCACATCATGAGCCAATCTAAAGAAATTCAAGGACATATTGGTCCCTGACATTGATCAGTCTGGAAAGGATTACAAAGCCACTTCTAGTGGTTTCTAAAGACCTCCAGAGAGCCATCATCCACAAATGGAGAAAACATCAAACACTGCTGAACTTTCCCAGGAGAGGCCGGCCTAAAGAAGAACTATTCCTCAGCTCATGAGTCAAATACAATCTGAATTATTCCACTGACTATAGGTGTCAGGTGTCGCAAATTACATACATTAAAAGACCAGAACTCAAAATACCGACGAACATCATGAGCTCAAAATCTGTTTGACATTCATGCCAACGATGACCATGTGTAAACCTCTGCTTTCAGCTCTTTCAGTGAGATTTCACTGTGATAATTTCCCCCAACCAGCACATTTTCCATTGTTTGCCCGCCTTTTTCTGTTTTTCAGCAGGAGCAGATGAAAACCTACTGCTTAGGGTCCTACTGCTTATTTGTTTACCCCAAACATATTGGCATGCAAATGTCTCTCTTTGCCCCCACTCCTCCAAAATAAGAAAAAAAATAATCTGTTATTAAAATTCAGGTAATGTATTCTGGTTTCTGAATTCTATTTGAGAAACATTATTAATTTCATATATCAAGTTCGGAACGGCCATCTGTTCGCTGCGCACCGCTGCACCTCCCTCCATCTGCCCGAGTTCCCCGTGCACCGTTCTGCTACCACCCGCTTTTATGCTCGCCGGCTTTTTGATTTGTCACTCATCACTAGCTAGGCCAGTCTGAAAGTCTAATGGTAGAGGGTGCAGCAGGAACCTGGTGGCGCATTACCTGCTCAGGTCACTTGGGACATGTTCTTCGAGTCCAAGCATTTGCTACCAGCTCTCGAAGATACAGAATCGTCCTTTTAAGATTCTCTCCTTTAGTATTTTGGAAGTCTCTGAAATCTTTTTCTCATTACTACTTTTCTCTTCTTCTTTGCTTCTTTGTTTCACTCTATCCCCCCACCCCTCTCCTTCCTTTCACTTCTTTCCGTAAGTGGAAGAAGCAGATTGTGCAGTCGGCACAGTGCGATGTGTCCCTGCCACAGTTAATTTAGCATCTGTGCCTTCATGAATATGAATACATTTACACGTCCAGGATATAATTAGGTGCTGGAGTGTGGAGAGGGTTCATGACACTCCAGGTGGGGAGAGGCGCAGACATACAGTGAAGAGAGGGAGAGAAAAGAAATAAAAGTGGAAAAGAGGAGCAGGTAGGGCTAAAACAATTTCCCAAGCTGTGTGACCTCTGTCGCCCCACTAAGCACTCACATCAATCATACGAAAACGGCTGTAACTGCCTGGCTGAAGGGGTTTACATACCTGGCAAAGAGATTCAGGGGCAGTACGGCTGCTTACGCTTATAACTAACCATGACATCATGATGCTGATGAATGTGTAACCCAGTGTTAAAAACACAAGTAAAAAATGAATAGGTGTTGATTTAATATCTTCTTCTACAACGAGATTAAAAAGTATAAGTAGATTTCATGTCTTATTCTACAATAAGAGTTAAAAAGTAATAAAGTTAAAGATAAGTTCATAAATATGTTCATAAATATAGATAAAAAGTGCTAAAAATCTTCAAAAACTGTGAAATATGCCTTTAGTGACGGATTCAACAACCAATAGCTGGCACAGTGTGATTTCACATCAGCCAATGAGATTGATTGTCCCGCCCCTTTGACTGCAGTAATGAGAATTTGCTCAGATTGCATCAGACGTGCTTGAGAGTTCAGAGCTGACAGGTTGTTTTTTTGTTATGGTGCACTTTTGGCCTGTAGCGCCCAGAGACCCCAAGATCATCCTCTCCAGAACTTGGATGGGGAGCCCCAGCCCAGAGGACCGAGTGAACCGGTAGATGGTGACCCGACTGGTCACTAGCAGTGAGACATTGAATGAACATTTGACAGACACATTAAAAAGGCTAAAGGAAACATTGAATGAATATTTGATAGACACATCGAAAAGACCAAAAAATACTGGGTTATTTCTTTTATTTTATTTTTTTTCAAAAGCACGCAATTTTTGTTTATTTGTAAATGTGGATCCACAATGTTCATTACATTAAATTTTCTTTCCTCATAGACATTGTTTGCTCTCCTCTGTTGTTGCTCACACCTAGGCTCCCACGAATTCAGAATCTTCTGATCAGGCCCAACTCCCTTTATACTTGTGTAGTGTTGGTATTAGTTATTGAAGTAAATTAACTTCCCTGCCATCTGCTATTATCAAGAGGATTTGAAGTAACCTTTCTTGTGGGTTACAAATGGCTGCATCGGTCTTATGTCATAACATATTTCTTATCGTATACGTGTCCTTATGCTAAATAAACAGGTCGTTGCTGGGGCAATTTAAAATATCTTTAAAAATAAATATAAAATGCAGAGCAATGTCAAAGAATCCAAGAAAATCTGAGACCTCAGTAATGGATCTCATTGCAGAAAGCTAAAATGCAAGTGAGCATAAGATGGTGCCATCAGGAGCGTGAAGATGGAATGATACGCCTGTTTTCTGAGGCTGACATGGTGCAGAAAATGCAGAGGCTGAATGCGTAACTTCTGGCTTCACAGGGCAGTGATCAAAGGAAGACAGGAACCTTATAGGTAATCACCTATAATGTTGATGACAAGCACTTTTGCAGGGTCAGGACGAGGGCTTGTCCTCAGGCAACAGATTACAGGAGGTTTAGACATCAAGGAGGATCTTGGAGGAGAGTGGCGACATAAAAAAGTCTGTTACACTTGGAGTATCAAACCTGTGATGTCAGCACACCACCCTCACCCTGTTGTGGCTTGAGATGCACTTGCTCTTTCATAGTCCTCTCTGGTATTTTTTGTTTCAAAAGAGCTGGTACTTCCAATTTTGGAACAGAAATTAAAGAGCTGCATTATTTCTAACCAAGCAGAGTGATGGATTTACGCTTTTACAACTACTTTAATCTCCCAACATAAATTAGGTCTGAATCGTATTTCCTACGTTACCAACCAGATTAAAGTCTGTTTATGTGACATCTTTAACAGGGAGAATACTTGGATTTTGGCTTTTGTTAAAAAATTAACATGGAAGAGGTGGTTAAATCACCCGAATCATCCATTATCCTCTGGAGAAATTATCAAAAGAAGTTTACAGTTTGTAAAAAGCACATATACATTCAGTCCAAGTTTTATTTTTGTGATTCTCCCATCCCCATTGGATTTAGAAGCTTTATCCTATAGCTTCTAAATAGCTTCTAAATCCAAAATAATTTTAATTATTCCACTGTGAATGGGAGATTTGTTTAAGACACCAGCACCTCATTGTGTGCGGCTGATTCTATACATAAACAGATATGGCCATAATTTATATTTTTTTATGTAGCTTAAAGAGCCAGACCACATTTTGTTGATATAATAAATGACAGTATGTTTATTAGCAAATAAATACGAAGCTATTTTCCCAATTCTCAAGGTTATCAACATGAAAACATACAAAATGTAAGTTAACATGGCTTGTGTGTCAATAAAAAAAATTCAACCAAGAAATAATTGATTTAGGGGTGAAAAGTTATGGCCCTTCACCTTCCACCTACAGCTAGTAAACAACCGAGCTGCACAACCCCCCAGTTTGCAAAACACAGGCTGAGACCTGAGGATGAGGGGGAAGGGCAAAATGGGACACACTAAGTGACCATAAGAGACTATGGTCATATGGTGAGACTACTGTAGTATGAAGCTATATGTCGACAGCGTTCAAATTTGAATTGAATATTTTATTGATCCCCAAGGGGAATTTAAAGGAGGTTATAATATTCAGTAGAGGTAGGTAGTTATGAGAAATCTGTGTCTTGAAACTGAGCCTTGAGGAATCCCTATTATCCCTATTTCTAATTGCCAAATTACACAAAGTAGTCCTTTTGTCCCAGGTAAAATGAAGATAACTGTGCTTGAGAAACATGGAGATTGCAATCTATAGGAATGTAGGAGACAGATATAATAGCTGCACGTTATAAAAACCTATTCACATGAAGTGAGCATGTGAATGAATGACATGGTGAGGAGTTGTGTAAGAAGAGCTTTCCTATTCTTTTTACCAATCAGTAGTTGCTGCCATAGCAATCCTCAGATTAATGTTGAATGTAAAAGTAAATGTGTTATTGTTCCATTTAATACTTTTCATGTTTTAGTTGTGTGTACTTTCACAAGAATCTATAGTGCAAATTGTTCTCTATCTGTTTGGTTTATCCCAGTAAAGCAGAATTAGAGAGCCTCACTTGGCACACATGTCCATAAGTCATTCACGCTGCATAATGGTTTATTTGCCAAAGCGCTGTGCTATTTAGACACCAGGGAAGCACAGTCTCCAAAATGTTTAATGTTGTGTAGTTTAGCCATATGCCACTGTTTTACAGCAAGCGTTGCCTGTGTCATTACACCCTGGTGCATTGGGCGCTTTCCATAATGAGTTCCATAACGAGAAGTTGCTGCAAATGAGCAGCCAAACATCTTTAGGGATGTTTGTCTAACAAAGGTGTTACTCTTATGTAAATAAGATAGGAAGATGTTGTGATGATGAGATACGTGACCAGAGATTTTTGTGCAGAGATATATTCTTTTCGTGTTGTTTTTGGCTAGGAATGTAAGTTAACGTTTGCTTTCCCCCACTCACTCTGTTTCATCCTGACTGACAAGATGAAGTCAGTCCAAACCCAGCTTCAAGGATTCTTTTCATCTAGAAAACAGCCCATTTCCCCCAGGATCAGAGAATTTTGACCTTGGAAACAAAAGCAAGATTGTGTTCAGGTTAAAAGTTTGTGACAGAACCAAAAGCTCTCCACCACTCTTAACAAAATACTCCCCAAGGACAAAAAGCAGGGTGAACTCACGCTGGAATACTCCCAGCTACCCAATGGGGAAAAAAATTAAAATTCAAAATGTCAGGCTTTTGCATATAAAACAAATCAAGCCTAATCTAATACACGTGTTATCAGGAAAGAAGGGTGAAAAGCAATTTCAATTTACCAAGTACATTTGTTTCAGTCTATAGATATTAGCATCTATTTCAATTATAACATTTTATGAAGGTTTACACAGGCCTTTTAAGTGAAGTATTGTAAATTATTTGTTTAGATTTCATTTTAAAAGTTTAGAAGTAAAAGAAACGCCTACCAAGGCTTAATCTTCAGAAGGAAGGACATGTTTGTTCTCATCATTTTCTAGCAGATTCTCTCAAAGAGGGCAAGAGAGATAAGTTTACTCACATGGCACCATTTGCATAAGACAATACAAATAAAACAAAAGTGCTGAATTAAAGAAACACGATATAATTCAAAATCCAACTTTAGAGTTTTATTTCATATTTATATTTAAATTTTAAGCAGGTAAATAGTTTATTATTCAGATTCTTTTATCGAAAGCTGCTGTAAACAGAAACCTATAAAGGCCTGATATAAAGGAGCCAACGACTTCTTAATAATGTTTGTTCTTCCCAGCTCGGTAAAGTTGTAGTTGCTCCAAAAACACCAAGATGACCTCTAAAAGTTACTCCTTTGTCCTAAGAGAATGTGATGTGCCAAATGCCCAGCCTGTGTGCCCTGCGAGCGAGCTCCAGCCTGGCGGTGATGCCAGTCTGGAGCTGGCTGGGAATTCTGCAAGCCATCTGGGAAAGCTCCAGGAAGATCCTGGGAGTGCCTAGTGCTCATCGGAGGAGTTGGGACCTGTGATTGCATCATGATGGTGCAAGCATCAGCAAGCGCAGACGCATGAATGCATCACCCTCAGAATACTTTATAAACTCAAACACATTCTTTTCAGAACCTAAAGATGCGTAAAGCACAGCTTTGATAAAATTACTTGAACTTGATCAAAAACTACACCTCAGAAAGAATGCCACACTCCTGCCATGCTTCAGACTTCCAGAGCCAACTCTTTGTGTTTATTTCGCAGCTTTCTCCTCAGAAAATCGCCCCTTCATAGGTTTAGCACAGGAAAGTGATTCAAATGATAAAAGGGAATTATTAAAGCTCTTTTCTCTTAATGGTCAATTCAAACAGTGCTTTCCACTGTGCTGCTTTGAAGTCTTTGAAATATTAACGATGACCTTGATTCTGATTCAGATCAAATGTTTCAGCAGCATGCAGAGGGTGCATCAATTTTTCTTGCTGAACGTTAAAGGCCCTCTGCCTGGGTTCAGGCCAAATGTTTGGTCTCTCCAAGGACACTCTGGCTTGGTAAATGCAGTGATTAATTACTGTGAAGACATAAATATTTTTTAGAAGTCAGACTAGTTGCCTAAGGAGCTACAGCTGTCTGAGTTCACTTCACTTGTGCTTCAGACCAGCATCGAGTACTTAGAAAACATACTTGTCTCCAATAAATGCTTCAGCTGTTTGTTTTTGTTTAAGTCTCCAATCTTCTTTGTCAACTTCACAGCCCTCTCTCTGGGTTTATGATACAGATCAGACTAGAAGATGCATAGCGACGCCACACCGTGTCTCTCCCCTCCCCGATCTTTCTTTAATGCAGTCAGTAATCGTAATGGTGTGATCAGTGCAGCCCCCCGTGAAATGGCTGTGCAGCTGTGACAGCCTTATTTGACTCGTGGAAGAGCAGGAATATGTGAAATGCTACGGAGACCTCATTGAAAACAGATTATGCAGAAATGTATATATGTATGTACGGATGAGTGCATGCTGAATAGAGGGAGGAGTGATGAAGTAAATGTCTGCATGCTTGAAAGCTTAAGAGTTCATTTTACAAATGTGTAAAGGAATAGACAAATCTCTGGTTTACAGCGTAACAGATGGGAGGTTTGATGGAATGATGGGAGAGAGGCGGCAATAAGGACAGAAATGTGCCGGAGAACGGGGGGGCGATGGGGGAGGGCCTATCGCAAAGTGGCATCCAGGCGTCTCCGAGGAAAAAGATTAATGGCATGTGCTTCGACGTTGTGTGGCACTTTGCCGAGTGGTCCGCTATAAAGAACACCTCACACATCTGTCACTGGTGTGGGTCACAAATATCTTTCTGTTTCGCTCCTTTTGTGGAGGAATAGAGACCCTGAATGGTGCCATGTTTCTAAGGCGGCTTCAGAAAACATTAAAATAACCGAAAAGAAATCAGTCATAATCATAATCACAACTGTCTAGTGGTTACTGAAAGAAAGCCACAAGAAAACCAGTTTAAACAATGTATATCCTGTTACATAGTGACGGTGTGGGCATACGTTTTTCATCAGAGGCAGGAAATCTGGTGAGAATTGTTTAAAAAAAAGACACAGGTCAGGGCAATGACAGTAAACGTACAGTAATAAAATAATAATAAAATGGTTTAGATAAAAGCTTGTTAACGGACTGTAAGTTCACGCACTCAAAGTCCAGATTGTGAATGTGTAGCATGACTTGAAAACTGGTGCTCACAGACATTTGTTATTTCATTTAAATGAGGTTCAACTTTGCAAAGAGGAATGAGTAAAAATCTTAGACGGGCAGAAATAAAGGTTATGGTATTATAATACCCTAATAGGGTTGCAACTACAACTGCAGGGAAATACAGACCTGAAGCATTCTGAGAACAAACATAATGTCACACTTTCCAGAGTTTTATTTCTTAAAATAAAACTTTCTAAGAAATTAAAAGTTTTATTTTATTTTATTAAAATAAAACTTCCACGTCAAAATACGTAATTCTTAGTGTTTGTTTTTCATTTATCGTAAATGTAAGCTGTTTGGGTCTGTGGGACCCGTTTTTACTTTTTATTATAGCAAAACAAAGAGATGTAATTACTTTTTCAAACTGAGACTCACTGGGGTTGTGTCATTTTCTGGGAAGAACATAATTCAGAGAAAAAAAATGATGACCACACACTACACACATACATACTATACATTCACATTACATCAGGATTACAGGGTCTTCTAGACCCAGACCTGATGTACTAATGCTTCTGAGATTTTTATGACGTTTACAAGATGCACATCCATAAGGCACGTATAAAAAAGAAGATGCACTCAGATATAGTGCTTGGGATGTTTCCAGAAAATACAAAAAAATGCTTATCTTATGTTTTGTCTGCCAAAAATTTGTGATATGCTTTTACTTTGTTTCATCTGAATGAACCTGCATTAAACCATTAAGGTTCTACATCTAATTTGCTTCGGTGAAATGTTGTTGGTTAAGTCCATTCTGAAAGTGTTTTCTGAAACTGTGATAAACATCATAAATAAATGAAAAGCCTACTTGAAAATGCAAATTAGGAAAAAGTTAATGCTAAGGTAAAAATAAAATCATAAAAAAAGTATCATTGAAATATTAGATTTTTGGAAAAAAGATTTCAACTGAAGGTTCAGTGAAATGTTAGTGTGTGATTAATGTTGAAAACAAGTTAAAATGAAACCACGCTCACTTTATGTCCATCCATCCATCCATCCATCCATCCATCCATCCATCCATCCATCCATCCATCCATCCATCCATCCATCCATCCATCTTGTTACACAAGATACAAACTGGAGTTATCTTTGCAGACAGGAGGTCATTTGACACATTTTACAGTTGCTACACCTTTATTTAATGTGTTTTTTGGTGTGTTGTAGGCATGTAGCACCAAGAGGAGACCATAGAGAAGACCCAATGAAGGATCTCTTTGGGAAGACAGAGGCAGGTTGCTTTCCAGAGGCAGCAAAACATCCTCAGACCATGAAATGTCACCACTAGGTTTTATACCATTGTGAAGTAAATCACTTTCCTACACTGCTGTAGTCTGTCTTCTTAAAAAACAAAGATGGTACCACAAATGGGACATAGACTGAATTTAACCTCCTAATAGAAACTAATTTCAGCAAAATCTTAATTGTCCCTTTAAAGGGTGTTTTTTTGTTGTTGTTTTTTGCAAAAATTGATTATATAAAAACTTTTTTACCCAAATGCAAATGGCGTTTTTAAGTTGCTGAAAGGTTTGTGATTGGCGGTGAGAAGAGAGCAAACGGTTTTATTGCATGTACCTTTAATAATGTATGGTGAGGCATAGATCTGACCTCTTGATACGAGAAGTTTGAATGAGATAGATTTTGTGGACGCACCGAGCACCAAATGCGTGTGCCCTCATGGCCATGTGTGTAGCCTATCTGAGAGTTGGAGGCAATCAGTCTCGGGTGAATTCCTGTCAGTACCACAGAGCAAGAGCGATTTGACGGATCGGCCTCCCCCCACGTTCAGGACGCTACGTTCCTACACAGATGGCGTAATTAACAGGAGGCGAGCCGGGGAGGGAAATTTATCTTTGATCAGCACCTTCGAGCCAGATTGTCATCTATGTTAATATGATGATAGGATCGGTGTGCGAGCATGCACACATGCTCAAGTGCGTGCCGGGCTGCAAAGATGGATGTGGAGGGAATGGAGGTTCGGCAGCAGCCGGCCCTGAGGGTATGAGGTTATGTGCTGCCACATGCACAAACACATAGACACCCCTACACGCATACACACATAGTCTTCTCCTAATCCTTTGTTCACAGCATGGAGCTGCAGTAGCCTGCTGAGAGGAGAGCTGAAGCGATCTATGGAGGCTGAATACAAACAGAAATTCAAGAGCAAGTAGACAGAAAATTGAGGCGTGATTGAAGTTTTCAGCAAAATATGCTGAGTTTCCATCTTCATCAAGACCTGAATTATTGATCATGTTCTCTAATTTCCTAGATGCATTTCTCCAAAACAGTCAGCTTTCTCCGTTAATCCGATCAATTTAACAAAAAGATATAAGGAGATTCAGTTCTCCTCTGTGTGTGCTTTTGTCTCACAGTTTAAGTTAGGATGCCACAGATGAGCTCTGCTACGTGCGTAGTCTCACCCCGGTGGGTTATTAGGAGTAATGGTGTGTCGGTGTACTGGCATGTGCAGTGGCATCTGGGCTATGAGTGGAGAAAGAAAAAAAAATACAATGAAAAGAGAAACCAGGAACAAAAGCTGGTCTACCAGTACTCTGGGGGCTGTAAGTGCTGTGCAGCTATAGGAAGGTGATGGTGTATGTGCACAAAAAGATATCTAGAAGAAATAAGGATGATTTTTTTTTACAAATCTGAAAGAGTAATGAAACATATTTCTGACCACTTCTTACCCAGAAAACAAACAAAAAAGTAAGAACAAAGAATGTGCAAGACACACAAAAAAAGAGATGAGATGGAATTGCATAGTTAAAGAATTAGAACACTGCAAAAGTAATGTATGTAATGTAATGCAAAAGTAATGTATTGGTATGTCTAAAACAACAACCAGGAAAGGAGAAACAGCAGAAAAAAGAAGGGAGGCAGACATCACTGTGAACAAAGGTAGCGCTCCTCTGTCTGCTACCCTCCTAACCATCTGGTGCTTCTGCACACAGGCTGTGATCTGTTTCACACTCATTTTCAGCTCTCACTTCTCTCCATCTTTTCCTCTCTTTCACCTTACCTGTTCCTGCTGGCTCCTGTTTGTACCACCTTGTTTGCCTTTCCTCCATTGTTAACTTTCTTTTCTTTATGTATCAGAATGTGAGACAATTATCAGCAATCAGGAGACAAGCAAAGAATATCTTGTGTCGCATAATTTCCTGACTTTACCTAGATTTATTTAAAAGCATAGTCACACTTGGTTGCAGTTCCACCAATCTGTTTGCTTAATCAGTTCTTATTTCTGCTGAATTATTTCTAATATGCTTAATTGAGGTTTCATCTTAGGGTACAGAGCAAAGACTAAAAAGTTAAGAAAAATAGATCGATGGATCTCACAAGATACTGTGTCTTTTGCATATACTTAAAGTTCATCTCTGCTAACACACCTAAAATGCATTTCTTTCTCTAAAACACAGAAGACAGTGAAGAACTGTTTGATGAAGAATAAAACGTATATATTGCCTTCAGTTGTGGATGATGTAACTTGAATTTGGGAATGGTATGAAACTCAGGTGAAATGCATATCAGTTCTAAGTCAGGAAACCTGTAAGATTTGTAATGGTGACTACAAACAATTAAAGCAAAATACACTAAAAAATTATTTTTCAAAATAGAAGCTATAGAGTAATATCTGTCCTTCTGGGTGCAAGCTGTGAGAAGTGCAAACAAAAACATTGTCCCTGCTACTCCTCTGACTTAGAACTCAGGAATTCCTATTTCTGAAAACAAAACTCATAACATTGAAATTATAAACATAACCTAAGTCCCATCCATCCATCCATCCATCCATCCATCCATCCATCCATCCATCCATCCATCCATCCATCCATCCATCTTCTGTACACCTTTGTCCCTAGACAGGTCAGGAGGGGTGCTGGTGCCTATCTCCAGCTAACGTTTCGGGCGAGAGGCGGGGTACAGCCTGGACAGGTCAAGTCAAAGTTCCATAACATTCAAATAACCTTGCAACTTTTCTCAGTACTACTTGCAGAGATACTTAAACGTCAGTAAGGTTGCTTTCCAGAGGCAAGCTGTTTACTTTTAAAGCATAGAGATGCTTTTAAAACTCAATGGTTTTTAAACCACTAAAAATTTCCATCAAAAGCGTTTTTTCAGTCTAAGCTCATTTTATACTTTTCTTCTGCTGTAGGGATAACAGAGGAGTCCCACGCTATGTTCATCTGTTTTTGCAAACCAAAACTTTCTTCTTTCTACATTAGCAGCTGTCAATCTTCCTTTCCCTTTTCTATCTAGTGATTTCATTAATTCAGGGAAAAGGTATCAAGACCAAACTATCCCTGAGTGAGAGCATTTTAAATGAATAATTTGCTGTCCTACACCTGGAGGCAGCAATAGACATTAAGCATTTGCCGTAATTGGCAGTCAGTCCTTCAGAACTCCGTGGAGGAATGCCAGGCCTTTTGTCTTCGCAAAATTATTAAAATTTAAATAATTAAATATTTTTTAAAACTTAGCCAAGGTGAGTTTTAAATGAAAGTAATTAAAAATAAAGTCTGAACCTGTTGCAGATTATTGTCCTGATGCATAACACACATGTGCTTAGAGAAGAATTCATTATTTTATCAAGATATTCACTTCTTAAAGCAGGAAACCAGCCCCAGACCAATACACTAACACCATTACGTAAGACTGTATGTAATTTTCTGTCATTTTCACACTTTTCACAGAAATTCTCTCTTCTTTAAGAACAAATATTAACAACAAACTACAAGAGTAAGTTGGTTAAATAAACAGTCCCAACAGCTTTACAACTAAGTGGAATGGTAAGTCTAAATAATAAGCCAACACCCAGCTATAAATATTAGTTTACAAACAGCAAAATGTTAGAAAAGACAATATTCAATACCAAATGTGATATTTTAAACAAGGGGTATTATGCAAAAAGAACCATTTTTTAATCCTTATACCAAGTTTTGATGTCACTCCCTTATCAAAAATATTGCTTTGTTGTGAAAGCATTTCTTAAGTCTGTCATTACATTGATTTTTGATTAATCTAGACATTACAGTCTGCCTGGCTTGTGCTTCTGTTTCTGTTTTTACGACAGAGTAAATTTGCAGAAGGCAGCTTTTGCATTCATGTCTCCTTGCATCATTTGCTTGCTGTTGACTCTCTAAACAGGGTCACCCGAGTCAATAACACAGCAAATAATAACAGGAGATTTGCCTTCATGAGCTAAGCTCTGGGAATGTTTGGACCTCCCATTAAGGAGCTTGGCACTGAATCTGCACAGGTGCAGACTGAGGCAGAGTTGGGGTGAGTAAATGGATGAGAGAAAATTGGACCCAGTGAACAACTCCGAACATCTGTGTCAGTTGCTATTGCATAACATTTTACCAATAACACAGAAAGCAACAAGGAAACGGTCAAACAGAGAGAAAGATAGGGAGTAGAAATTTAGAAACATCTGTCAGAGTGTGATATGCTTTCTATTAAACTGAGTGAGAGAAAAGAAGGCCTAAGCTCAGAATATCAGAAAGCATCAGCAAAAGTTGGTGGGTTGCCAAACCTGGACAAGACATTCAACTTCTGGCTGTTTCAGTCTTAGTCTTTTGGGCAGAAGGAAAGAAGAAAGAAGACAGGAGAGCTTTCAGGGAGCTTACTGAAAAATGGGGGTCAGACAAACCGTACAGGTGGTAAGAACTGGAACTATACCAACATTTGTTTCATTCGTTTTACTAAATTCGACATACAAGTGGCTCAATTTGTGTAAATGAAGCAAAACACCTTTCCTGGACTAGTTAAAGTATTAATTCAATACAATTGGTAGTTCAGACAATTACTTGTCTTGATCAGATTTAACTGATATAGTCCATTAAGACATTGGTTTAAAAAGATAATTTATATAACAAAAAAAAAAAAAAATCCATCTAATCCTGGTCCTCGAGGACCGGTGTCCTGCAACTCTTAGATGTCTCCCTGGTCCAGCACACTTGAATCCAACAGCTGAATCACCTCCGAACTGCAGTCAGATTCTCCAGAGTCCTGCTAATGACCTCATTATTTGACTCAGCTGTATTGAAGTAGAGATGCATCTAAAAGTTGCAGGAGACCGGCCCTCAAGGCCTGGAGTTGCCCACCCCTGCTTTAGAGGTTATTGCAAAAACCAGAGAAATCATATTGTTTTGACATACTTACTTATGAGTAAGTAATGGGTGCTTATGTGTGAACCTAGTAAAAAGTCACAGCATTAAAGGAGCATTACATCTTTTTTCAATTTTGCAGTTAGGGTCGAGTTTTTTTGTGTAAGAGATATAATATCGTTCTGTGAAAACAATGGTCAAAAGCTGAAATGCTTAAATATAAAAGTATATTTTATTTGCGCAGAATAAAAACTCTTAAAGCTATTGAAAAAGATATGAGCAAATTCATATTTATCAAATATGGAGGGACAAAGTATTTGAGTGAAAGCACTAACTTAAAAAACTAATTTGGTTTAGAGAACTAAAAGCCACCCGTGAATAGATTTTGTAATTTGAAATCTTAAAAAAGAATCTTTAAAAGAGAACCCTTGCGTAACCTGTTTCGAGTGAGACGACATTTGCAGCTATAAATAACAGTTTTATTTTTATAAAAGAACCTTTTCTATTCGGGTTCTTTTGAATACGCTAGAATTGCTGTTGCTTTCAACAAGTGCATTTTTTCTAACTTCCCTGATAAGTGGATGTTTTAGTAAACACACAGGTCAAAAGATACAGCAAATCTGACCAAGACTGAGTTCCTTCACTTCTTTTAGCATTATGTCCTTGTTCAATTTTTAACACTTTTATGTGTCTGGCTCCTTTTAGAAGCAGTCAAGTGTGATTTCCGTGAATCTTTTTTTCGGAGTGTTTTTAACCACTTTCTAGGTTTGCCTGATGGGTACTGCAGGAGGCAGTTTAAAGGGGGAAATGCTGCTGAGGTTGAAATCAGCGGGCCTTTGAAATTGGCCAAATTGACAAGCTTGAATATGGACTGAACGAGTGGATAGTATAGTGTGCTCTTACTGTGATTGCATGTGTCAGAATCAAAAACCAACCTTCCCTTGTGAAGAGGCAATTTATTTGAGACGCTTCATTTTATAGTCAAAAGGCTAAAATGAAGCAATTTACAAAGCTGAGTAGACTTGAAGGAGAAAAGAGCGGTACAGCAACGGCAGAAGGCAAATCGGTGAGCGCAAATACAATAATGTAAGACAGCATCTCCAGCTGGCCATAGGTCTACACAAGCACTTTATTTTATAGGTCACACCAACAAATCCAAACATATAAATTATGCTCTTTGTGTTTTTGGATCCCCAACAGTTTGCCTTTCAAGCTGCTGTTACTTATTTTCAGCACCAGCCAGAGTCTTGTCTATTTCTATCAAATGCTGGTGAAGAAAAAAAAATAAATCCTTTCTTTGAATACTATGCAAGGACAACACCAGTATAGATTTCCTTTTGGCTGTTATCTATGCATAAAAAAGCTGTTGCATTCAACTCCATGCATAGAAAGCAAATATGAATCTTAAGTACTGGTATTGACAGATTCCATGTTTTGGAATCTGTCAATACCAGAAATGATTACTGTTAAATACAAGTAATCTATTCTTAGAAAAGTAATACATCCTTCTGCTTCCAGACTGTCCTTTATGTTTGTGTGTTTCCGCTAACATTTAGCAAAGAATAAAACAACCTAAATCAGGGGAAATTTAAAACTATGCCAATTTGTTTGGTTTTTAAAAGATTTTCTGTTTATTTAACTATATATAGAAATTAAATAAGGGGCCTCAATTTATGTGTGAGCATGGTTGTGTGTCCTTTTCATCTGTGTTGCAATGACATGGACTTTGAGAAAAACAAAGTGTTTACCCATATTGTGTACAATATTGCATTTGTTTATGATTTAAAACTGCAAACACTTACACTGGACCGGCATGTCACATACCACATACATGTCATTTACCAACCATGTTTCGTATAGCACTAGGGCAAAAACAACATTGTATCACTCTATCACTGTTATCGCTTGTTCACTAAAATGCTCTGATGCGCAGATAATTCATCCTCTCTCTAACACACGTCACCATTTTATTATCTAACTAATATTTAATGGCTAGAATAATAAAAAGACAGAGATCTTTTAATAATAATATAATGAGTTTATTGCATTAAGCCATAAAACTGTGGTGTTTTGTTTTATGAACCGTCTTCTGCTTCATTCAGCTGATATTTTCTTACTTTTTCAAACACACACTGATCTCTCTACATGTACTTTCACAACGCTCTCAATCTCCTGTCTTCTACTCAAGCTATTAACCTGTCTGCTTCGCTATAATTTGGCCATCAGTTTCTGAAATTTCTACCTGCTGAAATGAGGAGAAAGCTCCCCAGCATTCATCCTGGACGGCAAAAGGATTGGCTGCAAAAGCACATAGGCCAACGTGAGGCACTTCATTCAGCAGAGGTTTGACACTGGCCTCAGAGTCCTGAGTCGATAATTGTACATGTGACGAGAGGGGTGGGTACGATGGAGGGGTTTGTGTTTGCTTAACTGCATGAATGTTGTAGCCGTAAACCAATAAAACTAGTTGTGTTATTTTGCATGAATACACACTTTGCGCTCCAGAGATTCTGTTTTTTTTGTATATAAACAGAGAGGCTAGCTTTTATTGATAAAAGCACAAGAACATTGGGTGCATAAGCATGCTATTCTTATAACGTATAAACATATTTACTTTTTTGTAGATATCTATTTATAGAGAGGATTTCAATGTCCAATATTGATACTTCTCATCTGGAGGTCAGCTCAAAACGATGTTTGGCGAACAACTTTGCCATCGCGCCTATATCTCCAGACACACCTTTAATATACTGAGCATTGTCATTCGGTCAGCTGGCCCTCCACCTCATTAGTCAGTCATGAGCCTGATACTCTACTATTTTCACATTGTTCATCTAAAAAAGAATAAAATTGGAAACCCTTTGTTGCAATGTGTCACCCACTGTTGCATGCAGGCTCAGAAAAACACATAAACATACAGTAAATAAAAGTTATTTAAATAAAAGAGAATTCAGTTTCTCAGTCCAGACTAATTTGAACCATACTCTCCCCCCCGACGGCTCGCTAAGAACAAAGCAGTAATAGTGGAACGTTGAGGGGGTATTCTTGATTATTTATTTGTGTTTGAACAGGGAGAACCAAAGCTCCGTCACTGCAATGACGCCATGAGTCATAAAAGTCTGTTTATTTTGAAACCTGAACTCGCAGCTTGACAGACCCGATACAGCTGGTGGCAATTATATCACTTGGCTCTTCTCTCCAAAGGCTGAATTTAAGTCATGTCTTAGAAACCTCTGTTGTACTGTATTGGTAAATGTGTTCCACGAACCTTAATGCATAATGCATTAATTTGTTTATGGTACAAAATTATATCATACAGATTTCAAAACCTAAAAATGTGTGCCTGTTTCAGCAGGATAAGATGAAAACACATTCATATTTGACAATAGTTGTCAGAGTTCATTTCATTGGTCATCTGCATCAGTCATCAAACAGAGTAACAACCAGATTTCAGCTAAATATCAAATGTTCTACTATTGCCTTTTCTCTTATTGGCTTCATTGCCACAGCTGCTTTGCAGAAACAGAGCTTGGTTCTGTAAAAGAAAAACACCTAGTTTCATTTTAGTCATTCTGTTGTTAAAAAACTTGGAGCACATGCTGTTTTGTCCTTCCAGATGTCCCTCTTTCTGCCCTGTCCCTTGACCTTCCTTTTCCTCACCTAAGGTTTTATCAAACCACTTACAGAGAAAAAAAAATTGAAGGTTAGAGCCACATAGTGTGGCGTAGTGTTTTTAAAAGGGTTTTCTTGTGTTATTTCTTTCTGTGTGTGAATACACTGCTGGATGCTTTTAAGTATATTTAGTCTTGCATGTGCCTCACTGTGTACTCCCCCTGTCTTCCACACCTTACAAGTCTCCCCTTTGTATAATTGGTGACCTGTTGCTTTTTTCCAACTGCATTTGACAGTTATGAATTGGTGAGCGCCATGCAGACATCCTGATTAATGGGAACCTCAGTAAGTGCTGCGTAATTGCAAAGGATGAGAAAGCAAGCACAGAAGAGAGAAAAGGAGCCAAAGTAATGAACCAATATACTTTTGTATAGTACCGTGTTTATGGGATTTTTGTCTTTGCTTCTTAGTGATTTAATTCCATTCAAAAATCAAGAGTCATAAAGTCCTTTTTACACACAGATCTTTATTTCACCTTTGTGCTGTGACACACTGAGGCAGTAATTTATGCAAAGGGAGCATTGACTGAGTGTTAAGTGTGTAATTCAATTTATCTAGCATACCCTATGTATTCCAACACATCATAACCACCTTTTCTACCATAAATGTTTCTTCCACTTAGCTTAACAACATGCATGGGAACAACCAGCTTCTTTGACAATAATCATTTATGACTTATCTAAGGCAGTTGTAACAATATTTTAGTAATCGAGAACTCTATCGATTATTTTTATGATTAATCGAGTAATCAGAAATCTTTCTCACTCATTCTCACACACACCAGCGTTGAAACGGTCACCATGCAGTTATGGGAGAAGAAAGGTTGTCGCACTTCAAGCATCGCGTCCGTCCATTTGAAAATGCTTAGTGGTCCCCCCCCCCAAAAAAACTGTAAAAACCTAGAAAATTTGACATAGAGCTGCTAACACTTAGCAACAACTCATAGCAGTCTTCCCTTTAGTTGTGCCGTCACACAATTATGGACAAATAATTTTTATGTGTGTAATGTATTTTTTATTTTTAGTTCTTGGTTTCATAAACAGTAAGGCATATTTATTTAAATTAATTGAGATGAACACTTTAATAATATCCGTGTGTAATGTATCTATATATGAGTATCCAATAAATAGCTGGTATATATTCTACTTCGTTAATTGGAATCTGCGCAAGGTCGTTCTTAAAGAAATCTCTCAGTCAGCTGCAGAGAATAAAGGTATCAGTTGTTTGTCAGTGACATTATTTTTCTTTATTAGCCATAACATATCCTAATGCGTTTTCTAATGAATATAATAATTTTTTTCGCCACTAGTATTTGAGGATAAATGGGGGTGGCAATAGTAACGTATGTGATTTTGCCCACATCTGGTCATATGTAGTCAATAAAAGAAGAGGAGAGATACATTAGCACGCAACGCACACACTTCAGTAGATTTGCACACCGCCAATTAACCCGGTACTCCTCACAGCTGCCGACCTCGACTTTGCTCCTGCCAAGACGGACGTGGGTGGCTCCTCAACCTAAATCAATCTGTGCTAATTGCTGGTCTTGGCTCCCCTGCGTCTTTACCTTGCTGCTTGTCAGCATCCTTTCTACCTGTCTGATTTGACAAGTAATTCCCACATCTTTGAGAAACCGCGATGGCGTAGGCAACTTGAAAGGTCACGGTGTCTGATTTAGCTGGCCTGTCAAGAAAGTGTGCTGCAGAACTATCTACGCTCTGATCGAAGATCTTTTGCACGCATATATTTGAGCAAAGTAAGAGAAAGATGAATTTACACCTTGTTCTTGTATCGCCTTGTGAAAGTATTCTACAATCATAACCTTTAGCGTCTTTTATTTGGAGTTTTTGGAGTAGAAAAATGTAGTGCATGATTCTTTTACAAATACAAATATTAGAGGGCCATGGGTTTATTTCTATTCAGCCCCCTTGACTCGAGTGCCGCCTATCAAAATAAAGACTAGTGAAACAATTTTTTAATAAACCAGTATCTATAAACTGTGTAGCACAACTGCAGACCTGCAAGACATGGTTGACAGAGATCCATAGCTTAGGTGGAGAATCAGTCAAAAGCACAAAGATTGTTCAAGAACTTCACACCAGGGCTGAAACGATTCCTTGAATGATTCAAGTACCTCGATTATTAAAATTCCTCGAGGAAAATTTATCTGCCTCGAAGCTTTGTTAATTTATATTTTATTATTTAGTGCACTGTGTTCCGGCCTGAACTTTATTTGCGCTGCGCAGCGCTCTCACTTCCGCCTCTGAGTTGTTGACTAAAGCTAAGTGTTATCATCATAATGTCCAATTTTCAAGGTTGGCCTGGAGATTTTATTGATCCATGATAATGTCCAGGTTTTCGTTGATTTCGGGGGACCAATAAGCATCCTTAAAATGACTGGCGGGATGACTGGAGTGCAGCAGTTTTTCTCCTCCTGGAGCTGCTGGTTGAAAGCGAACGGCGGGAAGAGCGCTGCGGGAGTATTTATACAGGTAAGTGGATAGACTGAACACGGCGGGCAGCTGAGTAGTTGATGGTTACAGTGTAAGTGTAACTTTACGGACGAACCGCACAAAAAATTTCATATCATCCCGGTCTGAACAAATGGGTGGTGGAGCGCATCGTGGTGGTAGATAGAACAAAGGTGCCATAAATATCCCGTATTGCTCCCTCTGGGCTGGTTTAACAAAAGTTGTAAGAAGTCCTGTTTGTAGTAGAGACATTCCCCAAAAAATCTGTAGTTAATTTGAGAAAACGGTTGGTCTGGGACTGAATATGAGGCTTTTTAGATTTTCACTGATCATTGATGGTTTGTTTTATTTGTACTTCACAATTATGCACTACTTTGTGCTAGTCTATTTCAGTGTGGAGTAAGTATTTTTGTGACCTCTGTCATGCTGACAGAGGTCACTATAAGTTTGTGCCATATGAATATAATATATATTTTACAGATCTTTTCCGTAGCTCACTTATTCCTGCAGCAGACATAACCAATTTGTCTTCCTCTGTCCACTCGTTTGCAGGCCAAAAATGTTCTTGTCACCATTAAACATGTTGCCAGGATCCCAGGCCTGAGAACGGGACCAAGAATGGAATGAATTTAGACTTACCCACGTCACTCATAGCCACCAGAACCTTAAAAGGAAATATAAGAAGAAGGTAACTGTTCTGTGTCATTTCCTCAAAAGCAGTCATCTGTCTTGTTTTGGCTTTTCTCCCCCTCATGCTGACAGAGGTCATGAGTTTATGCAGTGCATAGTATGAGGTTAACAGCGAATAAGTCAGAGTCAATGGTATGATTTGAATGTGACAAAAAATAGGTAAGTTGAATATTGCAAATAATGGGGGAAAGGAGAGAGCCCACAGTCTGGTTTTTGTAGAAGGTGATTTATTCTGTATGCCTGGTCAAATTAAGGTGTGGAGGTTAAGGTGGAATGATCAAACTATCTTAATGGTCTTCAACGGTAAGAATTTGGGAATTAGGAAGTGATTGTAGTTTCATTTCTGATCTGTTATTAGCAACATAATAATAACAATCAGCAAAAAGTTGCCTAATGCCTCATCTATCTGCTTTAGGTCTGTCGCAGAAAGAAACCCCCCAAGGTCAAGGCCACTTGAGTGGTCATGGATGTCTGTACAAGACTGAGGCAAAGACAGATGGACATTACAGACTCTGACCTGGTCACCATTCATCTAATAGATGGTAGCAGGAGAGGAACACTGGAGAGAGAAGATGAAATGAGATGTAGGAGGGAATGATGGAGAGAAGGGCTAGGGAGTTTTTATTGTTTATATGATTCTGGGAAGAATATTTTTCTCTTCATACTTTTTAAATAAAAGTTAAGTTTAAATTTCCTAAATTATCACATATAAAAAAAATTAAAGATAACTATTTTTAATGTTGAAGGGGAAGAGGTAACTCTTTGGATGCACTAGAGAAATTTTGTTTTATAAAGTGCAATGCAGTATTTGCACTTTACGGAAGATTGTGCAGCTCTGCACAATTCCTATCTGGACAGCTTGGTTTAATTCGATGCTCTGTAGACTTAATGTTGTCAGACACATACCTCATCAAGCACTTATCTAATGAAGCTGCTCAATACTTATATTTAGCAAGTACAATACTGAAATCGTAATGTATAAAACTACATTTGCAGAGACTTAATGGGAAGGTTTTGTTTTTGGTGTATCATTGCTCATATGTTGCGATGTCTTCACTGTTTGTGTTTTCGTTCACTCATGATGAAAATTCTGTGGGGAAAGTCTGACACTATAAATTGTAAACATTTCAAGCTGCCAAATTTGAAGCTACCTGTTTATTTGTACAGTGGGTTTGACAGTATTTGCGCAGAATCTTAAGTTACATGTGGAACCTGTAACACTGAAATCCATGCCAGATTTTGACAAACGATGCCCAACAATTTAAAAACAGCATCAAGTTGCATAAATTTCTCTTTTTGCCCCTGGAAACCTACAAAATCACAAATCTCTGGAAATTATGTAGTTAAATTCATAGGTATTGAGATTACACTCTTTGTCTCCATAGTATTATTTTATTTTTGTCTCTGCACAGAAGCTTTATTTTCAGCAAGACATCAATCTATCCTAATATTGGTAGTTATTTTTCTGTTAGCATACACATACATTTTTTTTATAATCATAACAGTAAAACTAATAAATTTCCATTCACATTTTTAAGAGGTCACAAAGTATAGGTCTCACAATGTGAGCTGGACTTTAACATGTCACTGTATTAAGAAGCTGAATGAACTTTAATGAAAGTCCTCAGTTTATATTGATGTTGCTATAAAGTCATTCCAGCTCACATCTGACCTTAATGGAAGATTAGCCCAGCTTTGCTGAAAGAAAGCCATAAACAGTCAAGATTTCAGTACGAAGGTGCCATGGTCGTATGAAATCAACACAAAACCTTTTGGTCTACAAGCAAAACTCTAGCAGCACAAAACTTTCATTTTTGATGAGTTGTTGTCCAATCGCATCCCACTTAGAGATAAAGTTTTCACTTGTGCCTTGAAGAAAGCGATAAAATGATGGTTTGTTAACTGTCTGAAGAAAGGAACAAGAAGAAATAGATACGAAAACAACAATGAAATAATTCCTTACCAGGAGAGAAAAGCAATATTTATATAGTTGTTCATGAGGCATAAATTATTCAAACAGAGAAAACAGCAGATCTGATTGTGATGTTTTTCTTCTGCTCATGACCTGACCTGCTGTTTTGTTTAGCTGCTGTACAGTGAGACCCTCTGAACATGAGTTTTATTATCCCTACAGACCCGCGCAGTCAGCGCTGTCACAAGAGCCTGGGCTCCGCAGAAAATCCTAGCAGACCATAGTGAGTATGTACAGATGGCAAAGAATACATCGCACAGGCTTTATAGCTGAACAAACCACATAGCAGACTTGGATGTACAATGTAGGCTTGATGCCACAAACCACACAGAGCGCACAATCCGAACAGTAAGACATGATGGCGGTAGCATTACGGCATTATGTGAGGACGCTTTTCTTGAACAGGGACAGGGAAGCTGGTCGGAGTTGATGGGAAGATGGATAGAGCTAAATACTGGGCTATCTTGAAAGAAAACCTTTTTGGGACTGGTGGGCTGAATAAAAGCAAACACCACACATATTTCCTTAAAAGAAAATTTGAGACCTGCATATTATGAACAAGTCAGTGGTTGAATCAGCAAAGAACTGTTTTATATAGCTATAGCTAACTTAAGGCCCACTGTCCTACTTTTGCCTGTGCTAGGATGAATTAGCTGTTTATTTTAATTCAAGGAATAGAAGACTAGTCAACTTGAGAGTAATGAGATTCAAGCCACCAGCAACTCATTCATTGCAACTCTAATTTTAATAGTTTTCAGTAAAATTATCTATATTCTGATCAAACAAAAGTGGTTTCAGAGGCCTTATTTTAAATAGGCTGCTAGGTTGCATGCATGTGTGTGTGTGTTGAGTTATTACAAATGGTTTGCCAGAAGGAGCAAATTGAGCCCTGAACAATCTGACTATTTGACTTGTCAGAACACTCAAGAATCTGTCATCTACACTATGCTGTTTGAGTTCTTTTGCATATATTTATTACAACGTCAGTATAAGATCTGTCCACAAAATTAGTTCCTTGCTTCCTTCCCTGGAAACAACTCCCAAATGAGACTAAGCATCAGCTAATATGTAACAGGAAATGGTGTGAAGTTCATTAAACTTAGTCCCAGTTTGATTGTAAAACAAGCTGCATGATAAATGGTAGAAAAGAAGAGTTGAACGGTAGAAATAGGTAATAAAAAAAACAAATGTCATCTCTCCGCTGGTGAGCAGCTCACTGCTCTTTTGCCCCCTCTCTTATTTCCTCTCCTGTGCACTCATATTTTCAGTGGAAGAAAACTTGAGATCCAGATGTCGGACTCTCGCTGCAGATGTGCTTCCATGCAGGCCAAAGAATCCTAACTAGAATTGTTGTGCACACATGTGAAACTGAGCTTGCACAATTGACATGAACTCATAACTTGGAAAAAGAAAGGCACATTCACCGACCTATGGCTGCATCTGGGTTTGTAAAAACTCCTGGACAGAATACTGAGACAACCGAGCGAACAATAGGACCTGAAAGCACCTTGTTCCCAGCGCATTCATGTTTTTTTTTGTACAATTACTCCCTACTGCACTTTATTCACTTAACAGTCAATAACTACATGCTTCTTTCAGGCAAGAATAAAACAGGCACAAACACAAGAGCTGCCTAATGGTTCTCAAAATGGCTTAAAATATTAATGTTTTCTCTGTCAACCACTTGCATGCCTCAAAGCCCGTTATTTTAAAAACAAGCTACACTTGAGTGACCTTGGCAAAGATTTAATGCTTATGGAATAAGTGGCAGCAGTGAACAGGGCTGAAACACTCAATACACTTACGGGAACATAAATGTAACAAATAAAGCAGTTCTTGGCTTTCATTTTGGATTATTTTGCTATTCTAAATTGATAAATTAATGTATAATTAAAGAAAATTAATTAAAAACACCATTAATGACATCTAAAATGCAGTTACTTTGTCACTCATGATAAGATTGTTTTATAGCAGTATTTTTGCGTTAATATTTACAAAAACCTGACCTTTAATTTTAATGATTTTATTAAATAATCTACTAAAAAAAACCATTTTGTGATGTAAGCTGTGTTTAAGTTGATTTTAAGATATAGGAACTAAAGTGCCGCAAAGAGTAGCATCTTAATGTCACCCAGTGCTCATAACAATTAGATGCTATATTATCAACTCACTGGGAAGCTTAAAAATGTTTTCTGTTCTACCACCAAAATGTAAATGGTGGAGTTTGCTTTTCCTAAAACTGAAAAAGGATTGTTGTTGGATCTTTATATTTAAAAACATATGAATAGTTGGAAAAATGTAACACTTAATTTTTTAAACAATTTCAGCATGAGATTACACTATTTCTATTGACTATGAGATTACTTTATCAGGACTTTCAGTAGCTGTGGACGGTGCTGAATATGGCTGCATGCAATAAAAACAAATTGAAATTCTGTAACCATCTTTCTTTTCGAAGACGACTATTTGTTCCCATTTTTTTATTTGCATCAAAGGAAAATGCCGTAGATAACCCAGTTTGACAGGTATAAATTTGTGCCACTGCTCTGAAACCCAGAATCTAGAAGCACTATATTCAAGCACCACTTTTCATCCACAAAAATGTGTCCATGCTTGAGAATGGTTTGTTTTTTTTGGGGGGGGGGTTTAAGAAAAATATGTCCCTCCCCTGGAGATCTCAATATATTGTTCATGTCTAAGTTTTTATTAGAAATAATAATTTGATAAACTTCTCACATTGTGGTCATACATCTACCACAATGTAGATGTTTGACCTAAATTAACTGGTTGACGTGTTAATTTAGGGTTTGGAAAGCTGATAAATGGCTTGTATCAATCAGGTTCTGTTTCTTTTCTCCACAGGTGTTGAAATCACCTGACTGGTAGTCATACAATGGTCGGCGATAATCCTGAACCTCAGCTGGAGTTAGCTGTTCAATTAATCTCTGATTCGGCAAGAAAAAACAGTCAAAGGTATGTTTGCAAGAAAAACATAAAAAAGTCCGCTTCTGAAGGTAGTTCAGAAGTGAAAAAGAAATCACCTAATTAGAACAAACGAAAGCGATCTACTCCATCCGATCGCCCCCCTTCAGAGGTACAAACATTTCCTCATTTCTTAATCTTGCTGCTCACTGCTGTCATCCACCACATTACAGAGACACATAAGCACAACAAAATAGTCCTGTCGCCAAAACTACACACATGCACGCACCAATACACACTCCAGGCACACCAGCATATGGGTCAGATTTAATCGCCATAATTTCATTTCCCCCCTCATCAGCACCAAGCTAGATAGAGTAAGTCCCATTTGTAACCACTGCAGCGCTACTGGAAGGAAATATACCAGATAAGAGGACTCTTGTAATAAGCTGGCTGTGTGGATCAGATAAATGAAGAGAGCTTTTTTGCTAGTTAGTTGGAGAAATGTATTGTAGTAGTGTAGAAACCCTGAATTAGGTAGCTCGAGGATTCAAAAAAAGGTAATAAAAAATTGGAGAAACAAATTAACTTTGTTGATTGGCTGCAAGATTAAGGAAGCTCCCAGGAAATGACTCAAAGACACCTGGGAAATCTTGTCAGGAGATCGTGTTGTGATGTTAAGGAGAAAGCAAATAAGCATACCACCATGTATTGTTTTAGAATGAAGTTTATACCTAGTCATCATGAACATGACTAGGTATAAACTTAGTCATGTTTAAACTTAGTCATGAACATGATTGTTCATGATGACTAGGATCTGGTAAATTGGTTAAATAATACAGTATGACTAGTTATACCAGATCTTTTTTTAGCATTTGAGTGATTAGTTTTTAAAGGGGTAGTATTACACCAGCTTCACCAGCTAATCAAAGACATACCTGGAGTGTTGCTTTCATTCTTTCATGCATGTTTGAGAAATCTTTTAAACTCCCATGGCAACCATTGATTTGTGGGTGGACTGAGCGCCACTCACTGCAGCTCCAAGGAGGAGTTTCCAAGCTTTTGAGCTTCCGTCTCACAGAGCAGCCCTCCCAGTGACTCCCCCACTCAACTCCTTCAGACTAGCCAGCAGCAATTAGCAAACATTTGGTGTAACTGCACATCTGCTGAGCTCCTTATACAAGGTACTTCTCAGTGAAACTCTAATAAAAACATTGTTAAAGAGTTAATAGAGAAGCAATGATACAGAGGCCATAAGTCAATGTGCTAAATTGTATATATCAAATATCTTTTAACTGATATTTGATGTATGCAGCACTTTTAAGATCACTCAGTTTGTCTGGAAAACATAAAATACTGCCTCTTTGAATCAAGAACTGGGTGCACAAGTCTAAAAGCCCTGCAAGTTGTCTGTTGAGTCACACTTGTACACCTATGCACCAACACTCAAATTAGGATTTCAATATCATGTCTCTTAACAACCTGTGAAGAAAACACACACTTGTTGTAGCCATCAGCATGCTCACTTAACAGTCAATATTGTTCTGGAGGGATGGTTGACCACTCTTCCAAATAAATTGATTGAATTTCTTGAACAGACCTGTCTTTTAACCATATGCTATACATTTCCAGTCGGTTTGTAATTGTGTTATGCTAATTTATCTATTTAAATATCAGTAGTAATGTGTGTTTGAATCACTGTACTGCCAGAACAGCCAGTGTTATCCAAATCCAATCATCTGACCCAAACGGTTACTCTACGTTAATGTGTCTTATTCTATAAATGAATGTTAAATTGGTTGAATAATGCAGTATGATTAGTAATTTAGGGCAAATTGTGTTTCTATGTTTCAGTCATTATTTCAATCTTTCTCCAAATGACAGCTGAAGATGGGCACCAGCTGCACTGTGACCTTGTAAGGATAATCGGGTATAGACAATAGTTTTAAAGGATATTTACATTGAATTGTAATGTTATTAAAATATATATATAATTAATTACTTTACAATGAATCATCCTTAGGAAGTAACAAGTCCTATTAACAACCATTATAACTGTAGACATGTTTCTGGTTTTATTCAATGAACTACACACACCATCTGGATTATTTAAAGCACCTTCCCTTATTGCATGTTGATTCAGAATCAAAAAAAGAAGGAGAGACTGTTTCCGTCTCTTTTTCTGTTCTTCTGAAAGAAAATTAGTGTTCTTGTGAGGCCACTGAATTGGTATAATTACATGGGTTTAAATGCAAATTTACAATGTGCCTATTAATTCTATTCTGTTCATTTCAAATGACTGACTGCACTTAATTAAATCAGATTGATTAGACCTTTTCAAGACTTTCCCTTTACAGCCACATAATTATGACAAATAGAGCCACTTGACACCAAATGCAGAGGACTAGGCTTTCTTTTTCTCTGCCAGTCAGGGTCTTTCAAGTCCTCGCGTAGGGCGGGTGACCCGAATGTCAAAATGGGACAGCGCATTATTCTCAAGGCATGATGTTTATTTTTACAGTCAGTTAAGGCTTCTGACCTGTTGTTCTCGTCTTTACCAAACCGTTCGTGAAAACATTACGTCATCCATTACCTTTACCCACACAGCAGCTTCATTCAAACACCCCCGACCTCCCGTTTCATGTCTCGGCGCAGATTGTGCTTGTTCCATTTTACGATGTTCCTCATCATTACACCCACACGCTCTGTGGAAATGGGTGACCATCTTGATTAATGAATGCTGGTTGGAAGGTTTTGACTTGGTCTTTGCCTTAAAATAGAAGTAGAAAAATCAAAAGGCAAAAACTGTGAACCATTAAGTTTTTATGTGTCAACTTGTTCATCTTGAACTATGAAGTATTTTCTGGACTTTGATATGTAAGAAAATATTTTTGACTTTCATACTTTAATGTGAACTTGTATTAATCTGTCTGTCAATGAACCATCCATGAATGATTCCATACATTCTTACTGCAAAGACGTCTTCAAAACCTGAACAATTCAGAAGCTGTTAAAAAGGTTTTGATATTATAAGGAATTTTGACACCCTGTAAAAAAACAAAGACCGTAGAAAAAAAAAATTTAAAAGCTGCATAAGTGCATAAATCTTCCAACATTGTTTTCAATCAAGCTGTTCAGATTTATTATTGCTAATTTCTAAAACAAATGTGTTCAGAGGACAAAGATAAATAAGATTAATAGTTAAGCGAGTAACAAAAAAAAAACAAGTGCATAGCATAAAATTTAGAAAGCAGCACCCCAGGACCTGGCGAGTTAATGGCTAGAAGGGCTCCTGCTCCTCAAGTGTTTTTCTGAGCTTTGATTGCAATTTGGAGGAAGAATTATCTCATCGGGGTGTGTGGGCGGAGGGAGGTCGGCTCTGGCTGTGAAGTGCTTGTCATTACCAAGATTTTTCCCTTTCTATTTTCTCTTTGTCTTAGTCTTTTCCCCTCTCCCTTTTGTTAAAGAGACACTAGGCAGGTCCTATTCGAAGCACTTGTACTGTGTCTTTGCATATTATAAGAAGATACAAAAACATTCGTTCTTGCTCAGCGGTCTACTCATCAAGCTTTTTTTTCAGACCAGTTTTAGCATTTAAACTAACAAATTAACTTCAAACCTGTGCTGAATTCACAAAAAAGCACACAAGAGTAGCATAGAGCTTACCTTATTGGTTTACTACAGCCTATTTTTGGAAAAAACAATGTGATTCTACTTCCTCATATTTTTTCTTACCAAAATGTGATTCCCGAAGAGCTAACTTCTAAAGTTAGCCGTACAGATTTAAGCTAAAACAGGTGAGCAAATGAACGCTTATGTGAATATCACAAGAAAATCTGGGATCAAAAGCAAGTTTATTTATGTGGAACTATTCAAACTCGAGGCAATCCAAAGTGATTACAGGTCATAAATGAAAAGACGGAAAATATCCAACCGAACAACCTTCCTACTTCCAAACTAATACTGTTCTACTGATCCACAGTGACTCCATGCTGCCAAAGTGTTAAGTAGTTAGTGTACATCACAATGAAAGAAAATGTAATCTACTTGGATTCAGTGAAAGCTTTGCAAATACAAGGGCTGAAATACGAAAACCAAGATGGACAATCTGGCACTGAGTGGGAGCACTGCTAGTCTTCATATACTGCCATTGATTAGTTAATGGTTAGCAGATAAATTCCCGCCCTTGCAGGTAATTGTTGCTGCAAAGACACAGCAGAGGGACTAAAACAGAGAACTCAGACGATTACCGGAGCGTCATGAGAAATACTTGAAGGATGACCAAAAACTTTTGAGCTAAAACATATAAATTAGTTCTTCTCGCAGCAACCCATCTCACCTCAGCTGACTGACTTTTCTCTTTCTTTCTATAGCCTTTAATTTTTTTTCTGTGTAATCTCTTACTTTAATGACTTTTTTTTTTTTTTTTCAAATGCCGACGGCACTCAGGTCATGATATTTCCCGTTAATTACTGTGCCACATTATCAGCATAAAGTACCTCTGTCACTATTCTAATTATGTGGTTCCGATTGCTCTGACATATAATTTCAGCCGCTGATATACATTGTGAGCTTTTTCGAGCAGAAAAGGCAAAAAGAATAAAGAAGATCAGCAATTGGGTTTCACTGAAGAAACTGATTTTAACATTTAACTGTCAGTTGTTTGTCAGAGGAATGACATTTATTGTAAGGTCTAGGTTTCATCGGTAGCATTTAAAACAAGACAAAAAAATTGCCTGCAAAACAACAGAACGCAGAAATGTAGTTGGTGCATGTTTTTCTCAGCTTCGGTTATTATTTCCTGTGATGCGTTTCAAAATGTCATGTCAAACATTTCTATTAAAAAAAGATTTTTAGATATAATTTCATGTTTATCTGTACAGTCCCTCTAACTAGCAGGAGAGAAAAAAAGATGACTAGACGTTTGCCGTACGAGTCTGCTTTCGTCTTGAAAACGAATAAACGCAGCAGATATAAATGCTATAAATTTTCTGCTGAAAACAAAAAAGGTAAGCGCATCAATATGTGCATGACTGCTTTGTTGCAGTTTAGAGACAGCTTGGTTGTGGCTTGGCAGTCTGGTGGCTTTTGCAAGAGATTATGTGAAGGTAGAATGCAGTCAGATCTGCAGCCTTCCGGTGGTTATAGCATTCTTACTGTAAGAAATACGTAGATGCTTTGCCCATATTTTTAGGGAGCTGTGAGCAACAGGTAATACACGAGTCACTTTAGAGATCAGTATTGTTTTTAGATATTGTTTTATAAACTAACTTTAATTTGAACTTGTTTAGTTTATTCCTGTTTGTTCTTTAATCTCTAACAAACCTCTGAGACCTTCACAGAACATATGAGTTTATACTGCAATTAGATGAGCACGTGGAATATTTTTAATAAGGAACTATTTTCTTGAAGAAACTTATGCACTGGGATTTATTTGAGAAAATGCTCTTAAGTACAGATGTCTGTCAAATTTCTGCTTCTAAAAATCTACATGTATTTATTTGTATTTATATATTACACAAATTCTCAATAATATACATGAAAATTTATGGTTGAAACATGACAACTAGGAAGAAATGTTAAAGGGGTTACTTGCTGTTATTAAATTCAATTCAAAATTAATGTGTTATGGTAGGAAGCCAGTGATAGTATTTCTGATATAAATTCTACTGTCTCTTAGCTAAAATCTGACAAAACAATGGAGATTATTCTTGTTAATGATGTTATCACCTCAGAGCATTTTGATGTGGGATTTATCAACAAACCCATTTTATATAATAAGTCATAATTCTAAATGTCTAATAGTAGAATAAGGGCAACACTCAAAGATGATGAGCCACTGTAGAGAACTAACTTTAGTTTGAAGTCGTAGATGGAGTCCATCTGTTGAATCAATGCTTTGTTTCTGCCAAAGTTCGAGGAAGAAGCATCATAAATTTTAAAAGCTCGACGATGTTCCTGCAGTCAAGTCCAGGTTTACGTTGGGTGGAATAAGTTTGTCAGCTTTTCCACACTGCGCTGCAAAGAATAAATACTGCAGTAAATCTAATGCAGGGTCATTGATTAATGAATTCTCACATCGTTTCTGAGGCTTTTCCTGTTCATAAAAATCATCCTGCTTACTGTTTAACTAAACCCAAGTTAAAATTTGGTTTATGGTTTCATACAAACAACAGAATAGGGCTTCTGGGGAGCAGCCTAGCTCCCATCAGCAGCCCATTTTTACTTGTCAGTGTTTTTCTCCAACCATTATGGAATTCTTTTTCACTGCAATCAGACTGGAATGGAGTGAGGGGGACATGGAGGCTACATTTACACCATGTGGGTTCTTTGCAGTGGTCCCTCCTTTAATGTACCCATTAAAGACACTGAAGTGGTGATGTTGTTGGACATTTTTCTTTTCTTTTCTTTTTCGTTTTTTTAGTGCAAACGCTCTTTGAATCTTTGAACCTTTTCATTGGTGGTCTCTATTTTTTCGTGCCTCGTCATTTTCTTTTACTCAGACCAAAACTATTACACACTGACAAGGAGGCTCCCGTTACCTGCTATATCACCACTTTACATTTTAAAATGGTCTGAAGAACCACTGGAGAGCCAAATGTTTTTTCAGTCATTTATAGAGAGCAGAAAAGATAGCAAAATTCACAAGAAAGATTGTGATCTTTTTTTTTTTTTATTACATGGAGTGTGATGTAATGGGCGGATCCTTTACTTTTTTATGTTTATATGGTGCAAAATCGAACTTCATTGCTTGATTTGATACTTGTAACTTTAGGGTATATGAGGTCTTGCAACTGACAAAAGTTAAGATAGAAGTGTTAATGTTTTATTTTTGGTAAGAAATTATTTAACATGACAGAAATATGAAGTATTTGCTGCATAAAATGCCATATTTAATATTAGTATGCAGTTGTATTGGACTAACTGTAGTTAACATTTAATTATGCAATAAATACAATCTTATTATGCCTCATATCATCTAATCCCATTGTTTTCAGTCTGAGTTACAAGTACCACACCAAGTGCCACTGGTGGCACTTGGTGTGATTTTTTTTTTTTTTTTTGTGGTCCTGTGAAGAAATGCTTTTATTTTATTTGTAAGTTAAATAAAAGCAAGTAACTATGATATAGATCTCATAAGCGCCAATACACACAAATACAACTCAGTTAAGGAAATGTTTGCCTAATCAGAAACTTCTCAAAAGACTTAATTTATTACAACAATAGCTGTTTTTTTCTGTGTAAAAGGGAAACAGATTGGATGTTGAAGTTGTTGAGAAATGTCTGATTTTACCACTTGCAATTAAAACTTCACAGTGCCTTTTTGTTAATTGTCTTTTGTCTTTCTTGTATTATTTTTATTTTTAGAAATCACTACAACATAAAAAAATACTCCAATTATGCCTCAGTTTGTAAAATCTTTGGTAATAGCTCTAAAAATCTACCAGTGATACTTGCTATTAAAAAAGTTTGCAAAACACTATTCTAATCCAAACAAAATAAAATTACTAAAACTAGAATTCAGCAGCTACGACAAGTAGCATGAGGATAGCTTGTATTATACATCTACTGTATGCCATGTTTAATTAAAATGACCCTGTCTGCTTTGGTTTATGTGCTTCAGGGTTAGCAATTGATCTTAATTGATCTAAATATAGAGGCAGTCCTGAGGCAAAGTATGTTGGCAGCTATTTAAAACCAAGGGATAATCAGATTTAGATTTTTGTATGAGTCTATTTTTGCCACTAATGAACCTTTTTAGCTGATCTGATGTGAAAAATAACATTCCAAAACTAAAAATAAAATCTTAAAAAATATCTATTTTATTTGCTCCACTGAACTAGCTTGTTCTGCGACTTACGGTCATGTGGAATGTATATGTTTTTTCCCCTTTCATCTAAACATTTTTGGAAAACCAGGGCTTAAAATTTACTTCAGGCATGAGTAGGAAGACGAAATTTAAAGTCCGCACCATTTAATAGGAATTTTCTGTTTTGCCTAAATATATGCAGTGGTGAACGATTCAAGCAAAAACAAACAACCACCAAATTTAGAAGTAATTTTAAAGTAAATGTTCTCATTGAGAAGAATATATTCTATATGTTACATTGTAAAAGTTCTGCTTTTTACAGACTAATACTTTTAGTAATCTTTCTTGATCAGTCAGACAATCTGCCCTGTTAGAGCCTGCAGTCAGCTTTTTAACAGACTTCCTGCTTGTAGCTTGTCAGCTGTACTGTTTAAGCCTTTGTTACCTTAATATGGGTGATGGGTGAAGGTCTTTTAGTTTCCAAAAAACAGCTATTGCATTTTCCTTATGCCAGTGGACAGCAACAGGAAATTGTAATAATTTTAAAATCTCCACATACATCCCATGCTGTGTTTTTGTTCTTTTTTTTTTTTTTTTCCATGTCTGTCCATTTCTTGGATAAACTTGGAATAAAACCAATGTATCTACAGCAACAGCTAACAGGAGTAAAGACTAAAGTAATTATGTTTAAACATCTTAGTAGGCGTGTACATGTTGTGATTGTGATGTAAAAAAAAATCAAACATACTGAATGTAATGCAACGTTCTACACCAAGGTAGCCATCTTGACACAAGTACATAAAAACATTTGCACTGAGGCTTCCATTCATGCTACTGTAGTGTACTCAGCTATTACACCATGATTACTGCCCATGGCCATATATTTTGTACAGAAACCTTCTATTCATAATACTCCACTTACCATGATGACTTCTCAATGCCTTCACTGGTGTAAGAAGATGGATATAAATTATTTGAAAGGAATGAGAAGTAGTAGCAGGTGTCTCTCTATGTGGTTGCAGCACTTTTTGTGGACATGTGTGCAGAAATATGCACATAATAGCCATTTGAAGCAGTAAAAAGACAAAAAGTGGAAGTGTATAAGAAGTGGTGGGTTTTTTTCTATATTTATGTGCGAGTGTGACATGGATGTGTGTTGTTTTCAGCCTTTGATGACCTATTCGTGATGCTGCTGTGAGTGGAGTGACCCGACTGTACTCATTAAAACCAATGGGACGGATCATTCCCCACTAATTGTTTTCCACTGACAAATGGTTCCTCCGACTCTCAAAGACTGCTGCAGGGACCGCCGTGCAGCTCAAACACGCCAACTTTACTAATGAGAACTGCCGATAAGTAAGTGTGTGTTTCTCTGTGTGTGTGAGCTGTCGTTTTACTGCACGTTTGTATGCGCGCACAAGCGCATGTATCTGTTGTGCCAGTTTCCCTCACTGTGCAGCAGCATGTGGAAAATCAGAAACACTCCTAAATACGGCTCAACATAACCCATTAAGACATTTTTCTGTTGTCAATCACTGTGACAGCAAGATATTGTTAACAAGTAAAGTAGTCCATCGAACTGCTTAATAAGTCGACGTTTACATCACAGCAGATTTTATTTTAAAAGTGTAGATGACAATCATTTGGGTAAAAGAAATTCTTTGTTTCATTCAGATTTGTAAAATATCATTTTTTATACAGAAAAGAATTAGCGACTTTAATCTCAGAATTCTAATTCTGTGTCAATCTGATGTGCAACATTTTGTCAACCACATGTTGGCATATAAAAATAATGACATAACCATTTCTTCCTTTCTGTAGGATTTGTAGACTTGCATTTTATCCACACTGAAAGCCAAATTTGGTAGATTTGAGTTTTAAGACTAGATTTTTTTATGATGGTGAATAAAAAAAATAAGCAATTATGATTCTTTAAAAAAGTCAAAATTCTGAGATTAAATACAAAAGTCAGAATTCAGACTACTGGTCATGTATTACACTTTCTTAAAGTGTAATACACTTTAAGAAAGTGTATTACATAAACTAAGGCCCAAAGTGACAAAATTTTAAGAGTGTCATGTTTTGCTGAATTCAGTAGATGCACACCTCTCTTTTCCCAGCCTCTGTGATTCACACCTGTTCCATGCTCCACTGGGCGATTGTGAATCCTATTAGGGGACGCACCTCTGCACCCTCACACCTCCTCCCCGTCCACACTACCTGCCACTAATCCATCAGAGGGGCAGTCAGGCTGTGCGCCGCCCCACAACCACCCATCCCTGATACCCGGCAGTGCCCAGTGCTTCAGCAGAGGCCCCAGCTGGGGGACCGCCACAGCTTGGTCATTATCAGATGACGGATAGCTTCATATCAGGTGTGTAATGCGAGCGAACATTGGCAAGGGCCATCTGGCTGATGATTCGGGGGAAGTCGGAAGTAAGGCCTGCAAGTGAGGTATAGCAGGCTGGGTGATGATGATGGATGGGACCGGGGGCATCACCGCCAATCACATCAATGCTTGGCACTGACTGTTTATACAGTGTAAGTTACTGAAAGCCAGAAGTTTGCACATACTGCTAAGCACTTGATGTTGGGTGTACGTAACTTCTCAACTCTGGTTCCACAGATAAAAATGAATGCATATGTCCTTCAACTATTTTTCTCTCCTACTGTCCTGAAGGTTCAGCTGCTTTAACAAAATGTATCCAATTGTTCAACCTATTGTTTCTTGGACATCCCAAAAAGGAGTCACGGTTGTTTGGCAGTCACGTATTTCTCATTCAAAGTCAATTTGATTTTCTGGTTACTGACTAAAATCTGTGCTTCAAAGACATTTTCTGCTGTAAAAAACTTAACGTATTATCTGCAGTCGCCTGTCAGAGTTGTTTACTGTGTAGTAATGCTGCTTCTTCATCTCATAACCTTCAGCTTTATACTAATTAATAGGATAAATTTCAATACAGTTTTTGATCAGCCTATCAGTACATTTTGATTACAGTCAAGAGGAGGTTTCTTCTCCACTGGTTCAGGGTCATCCAGCTGGATGGAGATGAAACTGGTAGTAGAGGCTCTGTAATTTGAATGAAATTGAAATTTTATGGCAAGCACCTAGAAAGGAGGAAGTCGGCTCACAAACGTGGGTAAGATTTGGCTCAGGAGGTTAGAGGAAATAAATCTCCATACTGAGAAGACTTTGTGTAGCCGAAAAGTCTTTCATACTGTGAGCTGTTTAATTAGCGCAAAAAAAAAAAAAGTAAACCAAAGGAGGCTGCCTTAAGCTCTCAGTCACAATGACAGTTTTGGGAACACATGAATGGATTATTAACAGTTCATTCCAAATGAACAGAGTGGATTCTGTTCCAACTGAGGATCTATACTAAAAAAACAATTTTTGCTGATTTTAATCCCCTGCAGTCAGTTAACTAGAATCTGTATTGTGTCACCTTAAAATGAGTTTCTGTTCCCAAGGCTTGTCTTTATGTAGCGTTCACTGTAAAACAATTCACAGCTTTTTACTAACGCTGCTTTGCAGTGTGACATTTGTCAAAATCAGAAGTAATTTCGTTGATCTGTTTGCGAGCAACTGTGTTCAGAGTGCTGCTTTAGTTAAAGAATAAAAATGGAGCTGCCAGAACTGGAAGCTGCTTCGTGTGTGTGCATGTGGCAGCGTTGGGGTCAGTGGTCAGGATAGAGGGATGCTTTTATTTGGTTTTAGGTATCAGCAGAATAAAAATAGTTTGCCACTGTTTATTTTAGAATGAGTTTAATTTAGATTAAATCTAGATTTTTTTTCAGATACGGTGTTGCAAATCCGCCTGTTTCCAATTAAATCAGTAAGCCACATCTTACTCCAGTTTGCGTATTTGTTAAACTTCTAGAGCCATCCTAAATTTATCTTGTGCATTTTGTGGTATTTGATTCCTTCCTAAATCTTTTTTTGATCCTCATTGCAATCCTGAATCGCTACTTGTTTAAGACTGCTGCTACCCCACTCTTTCCACACCTGCACCAACTAATTCAGTCCTGTTTGCAATTATGTGTCTGCCTGTTCATCCTCATCTACAAACAACTGTCAAAACAGGCACTTATAAAATGTTTATTACGAAGTACTGAACCCCACCTTCATCAGCTTCGGAGGTACATGCAAATATTATTCAGTCATACATAAATCAGTTTTAACCTTCTTTATCGCTCTCAGCGTAGTCATACGTTTAGGCTGCAGTGAAAATTTCCCACCATTATAAACTTCTGTTTTAATTTGTATTTACAAAGTTAATAAACGCAAATAAATAAGTTATTACCAAAGAACGTGGAACAAAACTTCAGCATAAACAATTTTCATAAAACCTTTTAGATTGGAGTTATGTTTATCAAAAGCTACTGCACAAATATTTCACTATAAAGCTCAGAACTATAAATGTGATGATAGGTTTGTTCATTAATCAGTTGAAAATATGGAGCCTTAAAATTTATGGGTATGCATAGCAATCTAGTGGTACGTGACAATAAAAGGATGAGATGATAATAAATGGAAAAGTGAGCATTAAATGGTCAGAGTAATATTAGTTAAGATATTGTTTTTATTAGTTATGACAGGAATAATATAATTGTTTTGTCTACATTGTTATAGATAATCATACTTAAAGGGCCAACAGACTAGGAAAAAAGTTTCAAAAAATGTCTACATGTTGGCAAATAATTTTATAATCTGGGATCAACCTTCAGATACTGTACACTATAAAAACATTTTCTGTCAGACTAGCTGGCAAAAACAATAACAATTATTTTGAATTTCTTCCACTTGCATGTCAACAGTTGCTTTTCAGTCCTGCAACCCAAAAGGAGCTGAATTGAAAAACAAACCACAAAAACACAAAGAACATGTGTTCGGTCTAAATGAGGGGGGATTGCTGTATAGCTCACATGGAGTTCTGGGCACTATAACTTGCTATTGTGAGGCATTATTTCCTGCATTGTGATTTTAAAGTTACTGTATGCTGTCAAGATGCTTGCACTGCACTCTGTGCAAGTTGGAAACTCTCATTTTTATTCTCCTGGAATAAGGTGAGACTGTCAGTTTTCGCCCACTTACCTCTCCTTTGCAACAAGCCAGAGTGTGGGCTGAATTCTGTAATACCTCAGTGAATAAGATGCCTCTCCAGACCCTGTGCCTGTATATGATGCTGCACTGCAGCTGCTATCCCATTATGCATCTCAGGCTTTGTCCTCCATATTCTCTCTATTAATTCTTTCCATTTAGAAAGTTGTTGTGGGAGAAAAAAGAAGGCTGATCTTATTTTCAAATGTTGAGAAATTAAGTGAAATTGTCTTTTGTTATTCTTTTACATCTGGAAATGTTACCACATTTTGTTCAAAACATTATTTGAAGGAAAGGTAAAAAAAATTTTTTACCTTTTCTGATCCAGTTTTTTTTTAGGTGTTAACACAATCCCTGACCTGTTCAATGAAACTAATTAACCCTGTGAGGGCATTCACTGGCATTCAATGAAAGCCAGGTTTTTTTTTTTCCTTGACAGAATGACTCTGATTGTTTGGATCAATGCTGTTTTTCTTTCTTTCTATTACAGATTCATGAGATTTTTTTCTCTCTAAATCACTTGGGAGAATCTCAGAAAACTGATGTCACCTTGGATGTGACTCTGAAAAGAGAATCTGCTCTGTGGTGCCCCCTCAGTTTTTTTTTGTTTTTTTTTTTTTCTCTTGATAATGAGTTTTCTGACCAATTCAATGTCCTGAGGAGTTTACCCATTCAAGAATCCTCTCAAGTAAAGGTCTTCAATTCCACACATGCTGTACTCCAGTTATTGTTGTAGGGAATACAATGCCTTATTCACTGCTAAATGTATTTTATCTGTATTTTATGCACATTTTTCAAGAAATATTTTGTGCCCAGCATCTGTGAAGTTAAACAGTTCTTTGTTTAATCTCACAGCTCAAATGATCAAAGTGTATTCTTACAATTTTATACTGAAAAGATTTACCATTGATGTAAGGTAATATGTTCAGCTATTTACCCTAAAGCTGATAATTATGATCATACAACCTTATCAATGTGTGGTTCAAGGCAGAACTGCAGGAAGAATGACAGTCAACAAAAATAATCTGGCACAAAAATAAATGTGACCAGTTCAACGGGCATTTTCCACCTTAATATGGAGACCATGAGTTTTATTGTTGTGAGAAGCAATGGTTATTTAATATAGTTAAACATTTTTGTCAAATTATGCTTTTGTAATTGTTATGTTGTCTTAACACTCCATGTATTTTAGTGCAATTTAAATGTTTTCAAAAATAAACTCCGCATCAAAAAACTTTCCCTATTTGACCTTTTTAATTACTTTTTCAAATCAGTCATGATCAGCAAAATGCGACTTTTTTCACACAAAAAATCTCAATCTGAAAACTGATTCCTACAAAATAAAGTCAATTAATTAAAAAAAAAAAAAAACATTTTTACATAACATAAGTGACTGCACAAATATTGACCTCCTTTAAAGTGCCTGACCTAACTCACCAGAGATCCAGCCTATTTCTGCTAGCCTTCTCATAATGACTGAAATGAAGAGCAGTGAGTGTCTCCAGTGATTGCAGTGTAAAGACAGCTGTGTCTGGAAAGTCCATTCATTGGGTAATGAGTAGTCCTGTCTACCATTACAGCATGAAAACGAAAGAACACTTCAAACAAATCCGGGGAAAAAAAGGTTTTAAATAGTATATTAGGGATGGATACAATACATCTCTAAGGCAGTGAACATCCCTGGGAGTTCAGCTAAATTATGAAGAAACCGAAGGGATAAGGCACATGTATGAATCTGCCGATCAGGCTGTCTTTATGAACTGGGTAACTATGCAAGAAGGAGACCAGTGACACAGGACACTAAGACAACTCTGACCACTCTGAAGGATTTACAAACAGCTGAGATGGGAGAGACTCTGCAGACAATTATTACCTTGGTTCTTCACCAGTCAAAGCCTTATGGGAGAATAGCAATGAGAAAACTACTGTTGCAGAAAATGCATCAAGCCCCATAATTATCAAAATGTTCACATTTCATGTTATGTCTGACTCAAGTAATGTAAGTCAAGTTTTTTTAGGGTTAGTAATTTCTCTCTTTTTTGAATAGTTACACACAAAAAAACATTGTTTTGCTTTTTGTAACTATTTGGCTGTATTATGTGTGTATGGTCAGTAAGCTTAAGCATTCCCTGCTCATGTTCCACACAGGTCAGAAAGCACAGAGACATTCAACACCGGGTAAGGTTTGGTTTAATTGTTTCTCTTTCTTTTAACCCCCCAGCTTTTGTCAGCAGCAGCGCTGATGATGTTGATGGTGGGCTGCTAAACCTCTAGCAATGCTGATTAAATGACAGATAATTACAGGGATTTGAGTGGCACTTGTTTACTGTCAACTCTCAACTTATACTTGTCTTTTGTGTGTGTTTGTGTGTGTTTCCACATGTCCCCGTGAATGTGTTACAGGTGGCCGCCCAGTAGGTGGGAAAATGCAGGAAGTCTGCTTGTCTGTGTCCACATGTATCAGACACAGCATGTTTTTCCCTTTCAGAGGCGAGGTATCCTGTGTGTGTGTGTGTGTGTGTTTGTGGGGGGGGGGTGTATATGCGAGTGTCAGAGCCACCAATCGCACTGGGAGACTGACTTTCAGGAACCCTGCAGCAAAAACAGGCACTGTGTGTTTCCTGCTCTCACACACCATTATCACAGGACACACACACACATGCACAGATCATTGCCCTATTCTTTTTTTCCCGTTGCAGGTTTCCTCAACGCCTATCCTTGTGCCTCCGGCTGTCAAGATGTTTCGCTGCGATTGTCATGAGACTTGCTCTCTGGGAGCGAAGCAGAGGACACAAATAGGTGAGGAGTGACTGCATCCTCACAGTTACAGCGCTTTCTCCTCCCACATTGGGTCGCTTGCTTTGAGTGGGCCACATTGTCTCTGCTCCTATTTCACCCTCTCGTGTGTCCAATTCAGGAGTGACACATTTCTCCCATATTTCTCCAATCACTGCATTGCTTCCTGTGTTGCGTCTCGTTTGCTTTCCCAGTCATGTCATTCAGTGGTCCCTCTGACTTCACTCATGGTAAACTCGGTGATTGTATTCACTCATCCTGTCTCTCATTTTGTCACATTACAACCACAAATTTCAACATATTTTCTTGGTATTTTTGTAATTAGCCAAAACAAAGTAGAACATTATGGTGAAATGGGAGGAAAAATATGCACCACTTTGAAAATTTTACACGATCTGAAACACGTGAACCCCTTTTATATGATTACCCTAAACACCAAAAAAAATGTGGCCTTAATGGAAGAGTAATGCTGTTTAATTGTTGAAAGAAGGGCAAGATAATTCCCGTTTGCACGTACGGAAATGCAGCAAAGATGGGAACGAAGGTGTGGTCAAATAAGACCAAAACATCCCAAGTACACTTTTCCCATGGTGAAAAGTGGTGGTGGCAGCGTCATGCTGGGGGGATGTTTCTCTTTAGTGGGACAGGGGATCTGCTCAGAGCTGAAGCGAAGATAGAAGAAGCAATATTAGAAGACAACCCGTTAGAGACTGGTGAAAAATGGTTCACCATCCCACAAAAATCAGACACCAGACTTGTAGCCTGAGTTACACTGGAATGGTTCAGATCATACTAAAAAAGCCTAAACCTAAATTCAGCTTGAACAATAGAGAATTTTGGCATAAGTATGCTCCCAGACACTCTTCATTGAGACCTGACAAAGCTAGAGCTTTTCTAAAGAGAAGAATTTCAGTTTCTAGATGTGCAAAGCTGATAGAGCGATATACCCCAGATGACCTGCAACTGTGATTCCAGTGAAACTATGAATCCTGGGAATGAATATGCAAACCAAAATGTTTAAATCCATGCCTCATCTTTCTTCTGTTTCACAAGTATGCACTAGTTTGTGTTAGTCTATCTCATAAAATCCAAAGAAAATACTCCAAATTTTGTGGTTGTAACGCAGGCAAATGTAAAAAATCTGAAGGGGGGATTAATGATAATACTTTTGCAAGGCACCGTGGCGCACTGCCTTTTGTTAGGAATTGACAAAAGGAGCCAGGCATGAACATATAAGTACAGGTCGAGATTTAGAGACTACATTGATCAATGCTGCCTTGTAATGTAACCTACCAGCTGAGCTCTTTAAAACGAGGAAGGAGAGACGAAGAAAGGATGAAATGGAAAGAAATGCACCATGACACAATTGCAAACAATTACCATTAATGGCATCATCTATTCCCCACAGAGACTGCACTGAGAGAACAGTGTGCTCCACATCAGTGGTGCACTGAAGTCTTTATTTCTTTCATACTGTACACAAGAGAAAAAAACCCAAAAACTACCTTATTTCCTTTTATTATTCAGAGAACTTTGTTTATGATGGAATAAACTTTTTTAGATGATTCTGATCTAACGGCCAATGAACCAGTCAGTACAAGTGAATTGAGTACAATGAAATGTTTGATGACATGTTGTGAACAGACAGTGGTGCGTAACTTGTTCAGCCATGCAGTTCAAGAGGACCGGTTGTTGTCACTGAGTTGTAAACGTAGCTTCTGCTCTGCGCTTTCACTGGCTCTGTGGGCGAGATGACTTCCAGATGGTCTGCAGAAAGTGTTTGCCTTGGGTTACAGCGGGCCAGCCTGCCTGCCTGGGCCTTTTCAGCACAGGGAAAGATGTGAGTGTGTGCGTGTGTGTGTGAGAGAAATGCAAACATTCATTATGCGGTCCAAATCTTTTATTTTTTTTCTCACACATGGCAGTGAACTCAGGCATTTGGCTGGTATGTTCTGGTCTATAACACCAGGGATGTGTGTAAGTACTCCAGAGAAGGATCCAAGGGTCACTAGAAATTCATGAGTGGGAAAAATGAAAATGCCCAAACAGCACCTCTGAATAACGGCTGGAATAAAACTGAACTTTTTTTTTTTTTTACGGTACTATTTATTTCTATTCATTTAAGCTTAAAAACAAATCCTTTGTTTTTAAAGATCAGATTTAAAACAAATGGGCAAGCCAGGATTTCATTGACTTATCACTGGAATATGATGAAGAGATTATAATTATATAATTATGCAATATAAATATATAGCCAGTTTTTTTTATTAAGCACTGTCTAACCTAACAAATGTGCCATGAAGTTTAATCCAAGCATTAATCAGAAAAGCGGTCAAAAGGTCCTTGTAACTCTGGAGGATCTGCCCAGCCTGGGCAGTGGAGCTATCGGACACATCTGTCCTCTACCGCAGAGTGGAGAGAAGCTGAAGCCTTTGTCGAAATAAAGATGTTCCATTAGCAGTTTGACACAAGCCATGTAGGCGACATGGCAAACATTTGATGAAATCAGACCAAAAATTAACTTTCTGTGGCCTACATGTAGAATGCTAGCAAAAAAATTACATAAAATCTACCCATTGTGCTAAAGATACCATTCCAATTGTGACAAGTGATGGTGGCAGCATCATGCTGTGAGGATGTTTTTCAGCTGTAGCAGGTAAGCTAAGCTAGCCACTCAAATACAAGACAATCTTGTGAAGAAAACCAGTTAAAAGCCACAAAAAAAACCCTTCAGACTGGATTGGTTCAGATAATGTGTTTGAATGTGGCAGTAAATATCCAGTTTGAAGTCCCACTGATAATCTGTGGCATCAATAGTAATCAATCTGACTACTTGCAGAGAAGAACATGAAACAATCTCAGTGTTTATGTGCAAAGCTGGTAGAGACATGTCTGGCAGTGGAAGGTGGCTCTTCAGAATACAGTAGCTCAACAAAAATGCACACCACACTTTTAAGAGTTTTCATCAACAAAAACCATGGATTATTTCCTTCCTCTGGAATGATGCACCAGTTTGTGGTGGTCCATCAAATAAAATTCTAACAAAATGCACGCAACGTGGCGCTAAAGTGAAAATTATGAACATGTATTTCAGTCATGTTTCTTACTCTGTAATTACAGATCGCTACATCAGCAGTAGTTAACGAGACTTATTGAAGCTAGCATGTAAATAGCTCAATGGTTTAATAACAGTGAAATTGTGCGTATGAGTCCATAACTACCTTTTGACACATTGCCTTGAATTGACTGAGGTTTTGTCCCCGCCCCCTTAAAATCAAAACATAGCTTCAGGTAGTCCACATGATAAACACGGTGACTTAATCTGACCGTGCTTTTTTTTCCCCAATCTGTTTTAGGACACTCAGAAGCAGGCTGCTGGCCTCTCCTCCTCCTCCTCGTCCTCCTCCTCAGTCCCGCCCCTCGCCACCTGGCTCTGCTGCGCACCGCCGACTGGAGGCAGAGCGCCGCTACTCTTCCTCACGCTGAGGGAGACGCAGAATACAACAAATCCGAGCGCTGAGACCGAGGGTTCGTTTCTCATCACCCCCCCCCCCCAAAAAGCAGCTATTTTCGGTTGGGATTCCGACACAGACGCTTATGGGAATTTGAAAGAAAGTGGGAAGAAAACAAGAAAAAAAAAAAAAAAAACACAAAGAAAGCAGACGGCTGTCTTCAGCATCTTCCCTTCGCATCTCCTCCTCTCCTCTCCAAAACACTCCCAGGCTCTGCCACCCTGAATATCTCCCCAGTGGTCGTTTTTTTTTCTTTCTTTTTACCCCTCTTGTTCGCGAGAAGCGCTTTTTGTTTTCTGTCTGTTTGAGGGAGTTCCAACTCCGTTTCTGACCCGCTGGAAGGAATCCGGAGGAGACCCCGAGAGCTGGCCGGACGTAGTTTTCGTCTCCCCGACGCAGGCGGCGGATCACCGCGTGAAAAAGACTGGAAATTATTAATCCCGCACACACCGCCGTACCGCATGGTGGGAATTTCTGCCTCCTTTCAGTGTAAGTGGTCGTTATTTTTTTTAATTCTGACGGTCGCAAATTACCGTGAAACAAACTCAAAGTAGGGAATGTTTAATTTCGATTCGTTGTTTTTGTTCAATGACCTTTTGAGCGAATCTCTTTGCCTTTTCTGGTCCGGATTACATCGGTTCTGTCCTGTAAACAAGCGGGTGTTTTGTCGTCTGGTTTACTTGGTGCTCGTGAGAACAAAGAGTTTCTGGCCACATTGATAAGTGTCATTATGATTTGGGGAAATTAGGATTATTGCGGTTTGAAGGCTGCACCCAATAGGCATAACTCATATAATGGAGTTAATCAGATTTCCATAAATTACAGTTTGTTTAAATGGTGACACTGGTGTTGATGTTAGCAGCTTTCTAGGCATTCAGTTTGGGATTTATCGGTTTTATTTCTAATGTTTTTCAGAAAATATATATTTGGATTTTTTTTTACTATTATTTTTGCATTAATTTCACTCCATTCAATTTTAGCTGATATTGTGCTTAGAAAACAAATTAAACATTTTGCTCTCTGCTTTAAGTTTAAAATGTGCAAAACAACAACTTTCTTTTCCTCCTCGGAGCGCATCTTCTCCAATAAGCCATATGAACTTTTCTGTTGCCTTGTCATATAAAAAGCGCTCCTTCCTTCTCTTTTTTTATGCCTCTATTTCACCCTCTCTTTCACTTTTCTTCTTCTTCCTTTTTTAACGAAGTGGAGTAGTCTTCAAATTAAAGACTGGCGTTCTATATTTTTACTCCGTGGGAATCTTTTTTTTTGCTCCGGCTGGGAAAAGCGCAGACATGCGAGTTTACAGGGCGTGAGGCTGCAGATACAGCAGACACTTTCTCACGACTCAGATTTGAGAGGAAGGAAAATATCTGCTGGAGAACCACACAACTGAGGATTTTTTTTCTTTCTTTCTTTCTCTAAATGCGCGACAAGAAGTCTCCAGCGTCTCGTTCTAATTATGCAATAGAGTTAAAAAATATTTTTGAGCAAATGTATTTAATAATACACATTTAGTCATCTGTTTATTCAAGTGCTGGTTATGTGTAGCTGTATGTATGTATAATTTTAGGCCACATGTGCAAAGAAAAATGTGTTTGTTGTTGAAAATTGCATCTTTTTTTTTTAATGACACTCACTGTGGAAATCTGATGTCATTTTCCACGTCGGGATAAGTTAAGAAAGTGAGCACGGTGCGTGGAGAAACGTGTGCTTCCACGCAAAACACTGAGAGAACGAGGCAGTAAATGAAAGGCGAACAGAGCCGGTGATGATGCGGGAGAGTAAATGAGTAGTGCTGTGATTGCATGTGCGAAAGCGAGTGTGTTTACACCCAGAAAAGAGGCTCGCGTTAAAGCCATGCTGCTCTGTGGTCCAGCCTCTGCAGAATCTTCCAGGGGCCATCTGCCCAGCCACCAGCCTGCCTCACACCTGTTCTCCTTCTTCCTCCCTCCTCCTCCTCCTCTTCCAACTCCGAGGCTACAGGGTCAAACGCATCAGACCACTGCTCACACACATGTGGACAGCCTTGCCAAAAAAAAAAAAAAGAAAAAAAGAACGATGGAAGCCATTTTATTCTCGCCGCACACTCGAAGACAAACACAAACCCCGGCTGGCAGTTTGAGCAAGTGATGCTGAAAAAGACTGTGCCGTCGCCTGCACTCTCACTCAATCTGCTGTGCAGATGACACAGGACCCCCCCCCCCCCCCCCCCCCCCCCCCCCCCCCCCCCCCCCCCCCCCCCCCCCCCCCCCCCCCCCCCCCCCCC
>CAEFZY010012509.1:0-93730 GCA_903066815.1 Brachyrhaphis roseni
ATATACTCAGCAATGGAAAGCGGTCATTTCAATGGAAAGTAAATAATATATTTAGTAATCATGTCAGCAGGAATATTAAGAAATCGGATAAGAACTTCCTTTCCATATGTCTAAATAACAAGCGTGATTTTCGTCCCTGAAGTACTCACCAAAATTGATTCTTCTGATAGCAAGGCTTCACTCTTACTTGGTGTGATTTAGCGAAAGTCAGAAGAGCTCTCTGAATTTTCTCTTTTTATTTTCCACAGAGTGGAAGAATGGGAGGAAGCCAGAGGTCTGTTGGCTAAAGGAAAGGGCCGAGCCTCTGGGAGAGGAAACCCGGTCAGTGGAGGCAAAGTGCTGCTCAGATCAACGGTGACACAACTAAAGATGATCCTAGAACTGCGTTGCTCGTTTTGGCAACATATTGGAGTTGCTCTGTTTTGTTAGTTGTTTTTGTTGACTTATGCTTTGCATGTTTGGACAATTGTTCTCTCTGGTTCTCCTTTGGGTTTTTCTTTAACAACAAAGTCAGAAAAGTAATTAAGCCAAAACTGTGCAAAAAATATACACATTTTGCATTTGAGATAAAAAATTAAACATCTATCCTTTTATGTAAATATGTTCTACCTAAAATTCCTTTTATCATTTTTAATTTCATCTTGTTCAAATTATGTAAAAAACAAATCTCTAAGAATCTCTTTCTATCCAATAATTAATCAGTTAATCAAAAAAAGCAAATTAAAAAAAAAGAGATTTTAGAAGTATGTTTTTAGCTGCAGATTAACTTTGCAACAAGTAATCAAGCTCACACTAATTTTCTTGAATTTTAGGCAATGAAATGTGTATTTGCTAAGGGAATTAAATTATTTGTCTACTTGCATATTTTAAAGTATTTTTAATAATGCATAAGAAGGCTAAAGTGGTTAACACACACAACTTTTTAAAGTGATTTTAATGAAAAGGATCAGTTTTACAAGAAGCTTACAGTACAAAAAAGCCACAGAAAATATAAATAAGCAGCAGACAACAATATCAAACAATAAAGTCCATTCACACAAAAATACAAAAATCCCTTTAAAAACTATAAAACGTTAATTCAGTGCATCAAAACACAAATATATAAAAAAAATCTACAGATTAACGAATACTGATTTCTGTAGTTCTTTGTGTTACAGTTAGAAAACAATTCTTATTAGCTGCATTGACAAATGACCTCTCTTCACTTATATATGTATATAAAATGCAAACATGGGCAAAGAGAAATACAAGTAAGAGCCCTGATCTAAGTGCTTTATGTTGGGTATTTAAGTGGACTTTGTCTAAACCAGATTTCCCAGTAGGAATGAGAACGAGGCTCCCACAGCCAGACCCAGAACGAGGAAGAAGGTCATCAGAGAGCCGGCCGTCTCACAGTCTCTGCTCCTCACCAACCTGCAGAAAAGAAACTATTAGAGCCACCAAAACCAGCTTTAACCATCAGCTTGATCGCTTAGAATGTTGATTATTTTCATGTTGTACAGCAGGTGGCGCCGATAATTTAACAAATTTAGTTCCAAACAAGCAAAACATCAAAATATTTTAAACAGTTCAGACTGATGAATGTTTCAACAGCTCTGTAGTTTAGATAGAAACTGAAATAAAATTTCTGTTTTTGCACAGAATGTTTGATCATTACTGAAGACAGGGCCGGATTTACTAAGATGTGGGGCCCTGGGCTGGAGTGGAGCCAGTTTTGGTGCCATATTTACTACATAAAAATTTCACTGCTGAAAATTACTAATACATTTATACTCAACATATTAGTTGCAGGGTTTCCCCCAGAAAACTTGCTAAGCCCGGTGCTCGGGCAGTCATTTATCCAGCAGCCCATCCTGTTTTTAAGTTAAATATTTAAAGTTGACAGAAAATTTGTAAATATCACTTGTTAATTATGCGTTACTGGAAGATTAATACCGAAACACCAACTGCAAAGTCTTTAAAAAAAAAAGGCAATAATTTAAAAAAAAACTAAACTAAATAAACAATGCTAAGCCTGGTGGCCCGCCAGGCTCATAATACACTGCAGGAAACCCAAAGTTATTTATTTATATTCAGTCATATTGAATTACATCACTGCAAAGCACAAAATCTTACCAAATATTTTTGGTTTAATTTCTATTTCACTAACAGGTGAAATAGTAAACGAGCCTAAAATGTAGACCCTTTACATGATGGTCGTAAAGACAGAGATGGTTGGAGCTCTTTTAGTTTCCCCATCATGACCTCCATTGTCTCCTAAATATTTCTAGACGTCTGTATCCGTTCTTGTCGTAAGCAAGAGAAAAATCTAGGAGAAAATTTTGGTCACATCCGTAGGAAGTGTGTTTTGAAAAGTGTCTGATTTTCAAACCTTACCTTTCCAAGATCTTTCCAGCTACATTTAGCTGATTTTTGCTTCAATCTAAACTTCAAAATAACAAATTTATGCCAAAATGACAATGTAAGCCTTAAATGGCAATTCCTACAAGGGAAGCCAACAAGATAACATTTTGTAGCATAAATGTTATATTATCTGCTACAGATAACAGATAATATTATTATTTCTACTGCAATAATTTCTTACTGCAGTAGAAATTATTGCAACTGTATTATTTTTACTCACGGTTATTATAAGAGAATCTCATAGTGGCCGGTGGTTAGTAGTTAGTTTGAGAGTTTGTTGAACAAAGGAAGCTGATTCAAGTTTCATCTAACAGAACAGAGCTTGAAGCTACGCAGCACTCTGTTTAAAACAATAAGATTAGTTACAGTTAACTTATAACAATGTTTAGAAAGTCATTGATAAAAATGATGAGATGATTTTATGTTTTTACAGCTATCAGAAGACTGAGAGTGTAATGTTGCATGGTTCTGGTTTAGTACTTACTGTGGAGCGTAGGCCATGCAGAGGGTCGCCAGGTAGCCGTTAGAGAAGGAGAACAGAGCCATGATGATAACAAAGGCGCTGTCGTGTCTGAAGAGGACGGTGAGCTTCGAGTTGGGAATGTTGCACATCATGAGCAGAGGGATGAAGACGAGACGGGACAGCACAGCGACGGGAAACAGACGGCTCTGTTTGGACGGCTGCACAAACACCAGCAGAGGAAGTCAGAAATCAATCATTATTCTTAGATAATGAGATTTTAGTCTCATCAGCTCTGCCTATTTGAGCTCTTTTCAGAATGAGCTCTTGTCTCTTTAAATCTAAATAAGCGGTTGCTGGCCACGCCCCCAACTCAACGTTTACACTCGCACATGAAAATGGCTGCAAACAGATGCGCAATTTTACAACCGTACATCTTTGAAAAGCAGAAGTAGAGCCTCCTGCACAAAAAACAAGAATGTAGCACATAGTTTCTGGATGTTAAGTCAACAACAAAACAATTGTCTTTTCCAGCAGACAAATGTCTGCAGCAGTAAAACCAGCTGGAACTCTGCTTGGGTTGCTAGGTAACAGGGATGCGCTTCCCTGGGGTTGCTAGGTAACGGTCAGTGCCTGCTGATTTGTGACATTACATTCTAAAGGTTTTTGAAACTGCTCTTTTTCCAGACACCAAAAAACATCAACTTATTTCCAAAAAACATACTGGGTGTTTGCTTTTTTTAAGTGTATAAAAATGTGCAAAATGAGAATTTTTCCCTTTAGCCAACTGGGAAGCTTATGCAAAAAAGTATTTTTTAAATTCAAAATACAAGTTATGACTAAACCTTTCGTCTTGCTTTTTAATTTTATGATTTTACCTGGAAAGATAGATGATTACAATTAATTTAATCAGAAATTTTACAAAAATTTCCTTAGAAAAGCTCAGTACAATGAAGAAAATCCAGTTTTCCTTTAAGTTGTTGAAAACTTTAGAAGTGAGGAATATTCTGCAGACTCACCCACTGAAAGAGAGACGGGGCGCTGCGGCCGGCCAAATCCATGATGTTAAAAACAAGAATGCAGCACACACAGGTAAACACTTTGTCTGAAGGACACAGAAAACAGACCAGGCTAAGTACAAATCAGCATTAAAACAAAACATAACATTTGTTTTATTGCTTAAAAATTTTAATTTAATTACACAAATAGAAAATGCAGAGATTATTCTACTTTATATCATAAAAAATGTAAATATTAAATAATATCTATTGGCTCCATTATGAGGCAAATGAACAACAAATATGATTTTCTTTTTCTCTCTGAAATATCTATTTTTATTTACAGGGTTTAAAAATAAATGAATGAGACATGAAATAATGCGTCTTGCTTCCTTCCTGTGCTGGAGTTTGTCAGTCTCACCCCAGTCAGCGTTCTTCGTGTAAACAGTCTTCACTCGGACTGTGATGACAGGAAACACCGACAGCGTGACGGCGAACACAAACGTCACACACAGAGCCATCAGCCAGATCTGTCACACAACAACAACAACAAAAACAGACGACTTTAAGCTGAGATAGAAAAGCAGGTTTGTCTCATCTTTAGCTAGATCTGACTTTATTTTTACATCTTTAACTCTCTCTCATCACAGAGAAAACCAATTGTGAGGATGAATTTACCTTTTTAAAGACAGCAAAGACAGAAGAGCGCTCTGTACTCTCCTCTGGGACTCCTCTCGCCTCCAGGTCTTTTACGTTGCCATCTAAAGCTATTTTGTCTTCAGAAATAAGAAAAAAAAAGTCAAAGATTACCAAAATACTTAATTACATTAAATCAGTTGATGTCACTTTAAGTTAAGCTACATAAAACCAACCTGTGTTGCTGAGGAGCTTATTAGATGTGTCCAGTTCGACAGCCTGATTTCTGTTCAGATAATAATGAGCAAATTCCTGCAAGGGAAGCCAACAACATCAGGAGGCTGTACAGGTGGAAAAATACACAATTTCATACATCTACAGCTATGGAAAAAAATTAAGAGCCCACTGCACTGAACCACATGAAAACCTCCTGGTTTTTTCACCAAATATTGATCTCTGAACTCTTCCTGAGTTAAAACATTAATTTAGTTGTTTCTAAATGAATATCAACTTGTTTTCTTTGCATTATTTGAGGTCTGAAAGCACTGCATGTTTTTTGTTATTTTGACCAGTTCTCATTTTCTGCAAATAAATACTAAATCTTTGCTTGTAATGTCAGAGACATGTTGTCAGTAGACAATAGAATAAAAGAACAATGTTCATTTTACTCAAACATAAACCTATAAAAAGTAAAGTCAGAGAAGCTGATTTCTGGTCTCTTATTTTTTTTTTATGTTTTCCAGAACTACCAGGCTTCCTGATTAATTTTTTATTTTTATTTGGAGACTCTCAGCTCACCAGGTGTGGCAGCAGCAGGTAGCAGATTAGAGCCCCTAATGTGACCAAACATGGAGTGACAAAGTATCCCAAAGCAGCTGACTTTGGGTCGCCTTTACCTGCAGAGAAACAATTTTTTAGTTTATTGTAGGGTCAGTCTCTTCTGGCTGTTAGCACTAAAGCTGCACTGCAAAAACACAAAATCACTTGAAATATGAAGGGTTGTTTTAAGTCAATAATTCCTTAATATTGATGAAAAAGTACTTGTTCCATTGGCAGATAAATTAACTTATAACATGAGGAAAATGTCTTATTATAAATGAAATAATCTGCCAATGGAACTAGTACTCGACAAAGGGATTTGGTGAGTGTACGTTATGCAAAATTTCTTTGAAAATTATTAAAGATACAATTGAAAAAAATCTGATTTAGATAATATAAAGGGGTATTATAGCCAATATTATAGAAGAACAGTAATTGTTTATTGTAACTATAATAATGAAGGTGCAATGGTGGTGCAGAGGTTAATCTCAGCCCACAGGTTCGATTCCCGGCCTGCCTACCTTTGCCGCATGTCTTCCCCCTTCTCTCATTATCCACTTTCCTGTCAATTCACTATCAAATAAAGGCCACTAGAGCCAATAAAACCTTAAAAAAATAAAATAATAATGCAGGTATTTGTAAGGTTCTTACTCATGATGGAGCACAGCATGGCGACGCCTGCGAAGATCCCAGCCAGACCCTGACCGCTCATGAACACGGTGCTGTAACGAGGAGGAAACAGGCCGACCATCCCGAAGAGGCTGCCCTGCAGCACGGCACTGAACACTGCACACACACATTAACACACACAGGTTAAAACAATCAGCTCAGATTGATCACATCAGGCATTATGTGATCGAAGAGCTCCTTAAAATATTGCACATCCAAGCAGATATTTTATGTGACCCGTTTTGACAATCCAACGTTTCCTCAAGAATAAAATCGAGTTTACGGACTTCATCAAAAAGTTCTACATTCTGAAACCAGAGGATTTCAGAAATATTGTTCGGGAACGTACCGTTGAAGAACCAAATGGTTGCCATGGTGACCGAAAAGAAGCTGTCGGGCTGCATGTCGACCTGGACCAGGGCGGCAGTGAGGGCGAAGAGGAGGAAGATGACGACTAGGCTGAAGGCCACGCGGAGACGCTCCTTCACCCTGCAGAAGACAGAGGAAGATTTTCATAAAATAACGCCAGATTACTAAAACACTAAGCGAAAAACTGAGACAAAAAAGAAATTATCCAAATTTTAGCTGCATCTGCACTCACCACTGATAGAGCAACGAGTTGAGCAGAGTGAAGAGGAGCAGAGGAAGCTGGGAGAGCAAAACCATCCAGCTGTCGTAGTTGTACTTTCTCTGCACCGCGCCTGATGTACCGTTAGAGGAGACGCTCTCATTCAGCCGCATGTTAAAGTACTTGAAGACAAAAAAACATAAAAGAATAATTTAAATGTTTCACGTCAAAATGCATTTTCAAAGACAGCAGAAAATGAAAGAATTTTTAGACGTATATATATAAAAAAACAACCTGTGAGGCAGTGATGAAGAAGTTCCAGGGCAGCAAAGTTTCCAGACCGAGAAAAAAGATGATGATGGCAACAATCTGACCACTGAGTATGAAAAAAGCACATCTGTAAATGTTTTACACAAAGTTTATTTATCTACAAAAGCAACAAGATGCCAAACTCACCGATCAGAAGGTGAACTCTGTTTCTTTTCATTCCCCATTTTGCTGCTTCTGTCGCTGCTCTGCAAACAGGCAAATCCTAAATAAGATATTAACGTGTATTTATAGGACATTTCCACTAATAAAAACAAGCATTGCAAGTTGACAGTATGAAGTTGCCCCAAAATCCACCATACTTAATTTACAATATGCTACAAATCAATAAGGAAAGTATTAATCAGTATTTTACACCTGATCGGTTCAAAAACTGAACATTTCATTTTTCCTTCCTCTGTTCATTAAAAGAATCAAAACTAAAGCCTCTCAATTTTCTTAAATGCATGTTTCTTTAGCACAAATCTAATGTTTACAATATGGACCAAAGGAAATGAAAGCGTCCCTTAAGTCAAAACTTCTATCAACCTGCACCACTTTTTTCCTTTCTTAGTCGTAAAAATTTGTTATATTTAATATCTGAAAACTAAAAAAACAGAACACTAATTTAATTTTACAAAAGAGAATGCAGTCCCTAATCATGCAAGTGTTTTATGCCCTATAAATAACATAAGGAATGCATTTTTTCATGAGACCGATTCATCTCTATATGGGGCTAAATTATCTAAATTACATTAATTCCTATCAGAAATTAGTGTTTCAATTGTGGCGCTAAAAAGACTCCACCTTTTGGGTGACCATTTCTAATACCTGAGAGAAAATCATTTTAACAGACAACAGCACAGATCAATACAGAGAAATCTCACCTGATAGTGACCTTTCGGACGTCTAGGATAACGAACCTGGGATGAATGAATGAGAAGAGGAGCTGAACGGCGGGCAGGATCTGACAGTTTCTAGAATAAACGTAAAAACGCGGGTTTTATTTAAAAATTAAAAAAAAGCCGCCACTGATGATGGACCACTGGCGTTATATTGTGGGCGTGGCTTTTTAGGACCCCTTTACCGAACCAGGAAGTAAACAATGCGATACGCTTAAAAACTACACATTTTTGCAAAAAGTAAAGTAAAGACTTTTATTGGTCTAACATGCTATGTTGCTTTTTTTTTTTTTTTTTTTTTTTTTTTTTACATTAATCTGCAAAATCACCAAAACATGTAAATTAGGCAGAACTTGTCCAGATTTATGTGTTGCTTCAGAGGTTGAAACTCAAAATAGCTCTCAAGATGCCATAAACAGATCGCAAAGCAAAGATTAATCCCTGAAAGCCGATATAAGTGTTGAAGAGCCATGGAATTAAAAATAAAATGTTTAAAAAGATCGACTGGCTATGTTGTTTTTCACATCTCCCTCATATTGTATGATATTTCAATTAGATATTATATCTCAGAGCTCAGCGACCGTGGGTACGAGTTCAACTAGAGGTTTCCCCTAATTCACATTTTGAACCCGCTTATTTTATTGTCTAACAAAGAATATTCACTTGGTTGTTGGTGGTATCTGACAGTAATGTAGGAGCTTTTATTATTATAATTTTGGTTTGTCAATTTGGATATCACCACCAACTACAATATTGGCTGTTAACTTTAGATGAGATTTTATTGCAGTATAACTTATCGACATTACTTGATATTTCTCTCTATTTGGACACGTAAGCACCACAAGCAACACTGTCAGTGTCGCTAAAAAAAGAAGAAAGTTCAGAAACAGTGCAGTTGCATTGCAGGATCTGAGCCAAAAACACACACTAGGCTAGAAGTGTTAAGCAACTCACATTACAGGTACTTGAGAGTCAATTCCAATGTTTTTCTGATCAGTGCTGATTACAAAAAGCAGAAACCTTCCACTTAGGTTTACATTGTGGCAGAATAAATTAATTTCATGAGATTAATTTATTCTGGTGAACCTGAATGTGAATGGGATTGTCGTGTTTTCGAAGCGCACTGAACGCTGCTCCTTTGAAACTAGTTTTGAAACATATTTTTCACATGCAACATTAAACGTATTAGCTTCAAATGGGATTTATAGCAGTTTTGCAAACGGTTTTGTCGTAGCACTTTTCAACAGGCATCAACACAGCCACCTACAATTTAACCATTAACCAGTTAATTTAGCCACCAGTTAATCTACAACACCCTTAGACAAAACCACGTGTCGGAGCGCGTATTGTTTTCAGCAAGTCACGTGACCGCTACAGGAACTGTTTCGAAATGACGCTGGCGCGCCAAACTGTGTTTATAAGGAAGAGAATCTGCCAACGGGATGCATTTACCAAAAGAGTTTTTGATCTTTTACGGTACAGCGACAACTATGGAGCATCAAGGCTGCGGAGGGGACGGACCACTGGCAGTTTGCTGCAGCGACGTCCTTCTCCAGATTTGTGCAAGGGAACACCTGGGTCATCTGAGTTTTGTTCGGATTTTATTATCCTCTGACCGTTTGTAGCTTGTGCCGAAGTGGCAAATACGTTACTTCGTTGGAAAACTGAATACATCAAAACTTCTTTTGAATACTCCAAAATATTTATTTATTTATTTAATTCTCTCTTTTACCTATTTGTTAAGAATTCTTAACGTAATGATTCTTAAGAAATTCTTATGCTAAAAATTTAACAATTCTCAAATTCTGTAGCTTTCTGTGTACTTCTAAATCTGCTCCTTATTTGCGTCTTTTCGGATCTGCTACTGCCTCTAGTGGCGTGGGTTGTGATAGCACAACTGACATAAATACGTCACTCAGAATACCGCAAAGTCCTTATTATGTATTATTAATTGAAGCATTACTGGCACAGTAAAATATGTATTCTCTAATAAAACACTATACTTTTAAATTTCTCTTAAGGATGTAGATCTAAGTAAATGAGATAAACAAGACCTGAAAGTGGTTCCAGTTTTTGAACTGTTTGCTGAAAGAACATGGAAGACAACAAGAAATATTTTTAGCAGATACCATCCATCCTATTTTTTTTTCATCAGTTTGAACCTTTGAGCTCATGAAAGCATTATTGGGGCCTTCTAGCAACTAAGAACATCTATAAAAATTCATTTACTCAAAGTGCAATAATTATTCTTAATCAAACTAAATGACAACATGTGCTTATGGCATGCAAAAGTGCACCAATTATTGAAATTGTGATTCTATAAATGTGTTTTATTTAATAGTTTCAGAGTCGAAGGAAAATTCACACCTTGATAGACTAGTTTTATTTTAGCTTTTACACAGAATAGACTCTAATGAAAAGGCTCTCAGAACAACTCAGCACCACAAAGCAAAACGAACCTTAATGACTATTGCTCAGTTAAGTTTATCGTGTACATTAAATGGTGTTTGCTACAGTTTCGACAGGTTGGTGCTTGAATTTTCCTGCTTGACCACCTGATGGCGTGCTTGCTTATAGAAAAGGAAAATCTAATATAGTCAGGTAAAGCAGATAGGAGTGGATGTTGGGAATTGTTTTTTTATTATTATTAATCAAAACAGGACAATATTTAATCAATTAATATATGAAGTGAATTTATTTTGAACACACACATACATATATGTATATATTTGGGGGGAGGTATGTCTATTTTTTTATGAATATCTAAGGAAATTTTTTTTACAAAACAAAAAAAATTGTGTTATTTTTTTTTTTTTTACACCAATAAGTACAAATTTAAGCCTTGAAAAAAGACAACTGGCTGTTGGGAGAAAATCATACAAAACAAGCAGAAGTGGGTAGAGTACTTAAAGTAGCACTATTAATTTGCACATAATTTAATATTTTTGCTTGTCTAATGACATAATTTTTCAGTATCAAACCAAATTTTCTCATTAATTAGTACTTAAGTAGCCTTTTTACCAAATGCGTTTTTACTTTTATGTAATTTCTAGACTGGCTGTATTTTACTTTTACTTTAATAGAAATACTTGAAGTAGTTTGGTTTCTCCACCCACTTCTGTCAGGAACATTTAGGCAACAAATATAGTAGAAGAACAGAACCATCCTCAGGAGTTCAGACTATGACTCATACGACTGAAGTCTGTACAGGTTTGTCCTGCTTTAAATACCTGTATGTTGCCCCAAGGCGTGTTTTCATCATTATTATTGTTCTTTTTCTTCCAAGTTCTCTGAAAGGCCTGGTGAAATGTACAAATAGTCTGAGGAGAAAAACGTTCATGGCAATTAAACTGTTGCCTAAAGCAGTCTTGAAGCGAACAAAATAATCCTGAAAGTTCCCCCCATAGCAATTAAGTAAAATAAAAATAAAATTTCTAAAACTAGGTATCATATATTTTCACTCCAAAATAAAAGCATTCAGGCCAAGTCGAATGTCATTTTTTGAATTGTTGATAAACGCACGGTAGAACCAAAGTTAGGCAAAAAGTTTGCTCAAGTAAGAGTAGCACTACTTCTACACATTTTTACTCAAGCAAAAGTAAAACGTAGCTTTCCAAAAAATTACTCAAGTGGGTTTTAAGAAGTACTTTGTAACAAGGCTATTTAATCAATTACAGATTTACTAATTTAGTAATTCCAACTGTCCCCCAACGCATCAAAAGCCCATGGATTGGTCGACCCATCTCCACTGGCAAAGGGTGACCTGAAACCTAAAGAACTATTAACCTTAGTGAGCATGAATGGATACTCAGGTAAGGTGGAATAAAAGTGAGGGTCTCGGTTCAGCCTACCACGTCCTCTAACAATCATATCAGTCTCCTTTTTAACAAATGGTCTCATTTGCTTTGATACTGAAAATGAAAATAAAAAAGACAAAAATATCAAGTTATGTACAAATTAGTGTATTTTACATTTTAAATATAAAACTAACACATATTAATATTATAATATTAAAGGAGATATCAATTGGACAGTGGTTAATAAATTCTGCTGGGGGCCCTATACAAGCTTCCGGTTTAGCTTTATTTTGAAATCTTCCCGGATGTGGGAACCGTTTATAACGACTGCTGTTTAGTCAGAGCCCAGCGTCAGTTTAGAGACGAAGCAAGTTTCTGTCTTTTCCTCCGAGTTTTCCGAAGATTACAAACTCATTAAACTACCAGCGGATATTGCATTAAGGGCAACATTTATATATTTAAACTCATCGTTGTTTTTCTTTTAGAAAATAAAAACCCCAAGCTAATTCAGTTTCCGAGCAAAGCCGCCGGGGAGAGATTATACACGACTGTAACTTCGGTGAGTTTATTTGTTTATGATATAGCTTTTCCTCATTCCCTTTAACCACCTAGTTTTCCTCAGTGTTGCCGTCGAGTTATATTAAAAGCTAACAACAAAGAGTTACTTTTGACTAAACCGACCAAACAACTTAAAATAGTTAGCAGTAGTTATGATAAATGTTTAACTGCTACATTTTCCCCCTAGCTTTAATAGGTAGCTCATTGTTAGGACTAACATTTGTCCTTAAACGTTAAAAAACAGTCTTGTGGGATAAAAGTTTGCTCCTGTCTTGACTTATAGTTTATTTGTTTTTCTGTTACCTTACCTTCAAATATAAATCTTTTGTTAATCTTTGTTTTAGGACCTTACACTTCTTCTTGTTGTACTTTTAGTTTTAAATTTTGTGTTCTGCTTATTTATGCAGCAGTGAATAATTAGAAATGTTGAGCCAATCCTTTAATTACAGGGTACAGCAAACACTCCTTTAGGTTGCACTGAATTTAAACTCTCAACGGATCCTTGAAAGTTGCCCCTGGCAATGCCTGAACTTAATATTTTTGTTTTTGTCTCCTCTTCAGTTGTTGTAGTTGACACCACTGATCTGCCACATCCAAACTGACCAGCTGGCCTTTCTTTGTTCAGCACCACATACTGATTAGCATGCACCATCCCACTACCACTGCATCTGTCCCGGCAGACGCTGCTTTTGTTCCCCATTTAAAACTTGGGTCTGTGCCCTTTTTGTTCCAACTGTCCCCCCCAACGCATCAAAAGCCCATGGACGGGTCGACCCATCTCCACGGGCAAAGGTTGACCTGAAACCTAAACAACGGTTAACCTTAGTGAGCATGAATGGATGCTCAGTTAAGGTGGAATAAAAGTAACGGTCTCGGTTCAGCCTACCACATCTTCTAACAATCTCATCAGTCTCCTTTTTAACAAAAATATAAATAGATAAATCAGGGGCTCTAACTCATATATTTTAAATGCTTAATTACTAGCTAAATATTTTCCTTTTGAATTCAGTTCAATTCAAAAATACCCTCAGTAATCGTTCTTCTTGTAAATGAAATTAAGGCATATTTAAACCATTATGTCATGTGCCATTTGCACTTTAATTTCTATTCTATTTGCGCATACAAGCTTTATTTTGATCATGATAATGTTGTTCTCATTTGTATGTCTTTCTGCTTTATTTGTCGGACGCTAGGTTGAGACCGCACTTGTAAACTGCAACAGATAAATGACTGAATTAAAAATGAGATTTGAATGCTAAAATCCAGATTCTGATTAAAGCTAAAGTTGATCAAACCTGGTCTGACAGTAATCATCTCCTTGTACTACACTTTGTTTTGTCCAGAAGATCTTAACCCTCAGCCATTGAGAAACAATTGCTTGCTGGAGGCATGGACTCTTGAAGTTTTATATTTTAGCCATTTGCTAACGTTTGGCCATTACAAGTATAATTCGCCAGATCAATGCTACGAAGTTTACCGGAAACTGCGTGCGCCGTAAACAACCATGTCATACTGCAGAGAGAGAAGGTCCAAGCTGAACAAGATGGCCGTACTTCAGTATTGGAAGTACTGTATTCACTTTCTCCGCTGCCATTGCTAAAACTACAGCCAGACTACAAATCTAAAGCAACTTAGAGAATCAATATCATTGTTCAAAATGTTTCCTTCTGTTCACTGATTGGCCCAGTAGAAAATCTACCGGAGAAATCCAGGTCAATGGGAGAAAGTCCATTGCGTTGACGGTCAATGAGAATCGAGCGGAGTTGCTGTTACTTTTTCAGTTGTCGAACAGAATGTCTAGACGTGACAGCTGCAGCTTCATTCTTCTGCCTGTTGCTGCTGAACCCACAAACCCACAGCTGGACTCTCTCCCTGCCTGCAGTAGGCTCGCACTAACTAATAACAGAACCAGGGTGCAGAGACTCTGCTTAATTTGACTTGTATAACGCTCAAGATTAGAGGCTAAATATCAGAAAAGCGGAAATGTGTGTGTAGCAGCCAGAAGCCACCTTTCTTCATAAAGAAGTCAGAGCTTTTCCTACAAGTTTTCAGAGCCTTTGCTCTTGATCATAATGTTGTTTGTGATACTGGGAAGAATGGCACTCAGAAACAGGTTAACGACACTCATAAATGTGCTGATATGAAAGTGTTTGTGTGCAATGGCCTGTGGATTGCTCTATTTTTCTATTCCCCAAAACAATTTTTTTAGCCAAAGAACAGATCACACAACTTGTTCTCAGAGCAGAATTCATGAAGAGAGGATGTTTGTGTCCCCACATAGTCATGCACCTACGTCCGCCTGCTCTGCCTTGTATCAACAGATAGTCATCAAGGTAAATCCTGCTGTTTTGAAACTGCATTGAATTGGAGCTGTTCTCGCTGTGTTTTCTGGGTTTTGTAGCCGCTGCTTTGCTGATTTTAATCATTTTTAAAGTTTTCACTAATACCTGTTCAATGTAAACGATTGCAACTGAGGAATGGCATTAAATGATTATTTTGAAAAATGGGCATTTTTCAAAATAATCAAAATAATCAAAAATAGCCCAAAGTGGGCTATTTTTGTAGCCCACTTTGGAAGAAGTAAAGTTTACTGCTAAGTAAATTTGCAATAAACAGCTAAGATTTAAAAACAAAGAAACATTTAAGGTTATATGCAAGTAATATAATTTATTACACAAATAAAAACAACAAATTTAAAACACTATTAAACTATGAAGACATATTTTTGCCAATCTGGGCTCCTGAGACAGATGTTACAAAGATTTGGTTGCCTTATTTAAAAAAATCTCTATCTCTCCTGCTTCTGAGTTATATTGTGGTCTGACCGGAAGAGATTTGGTTGTTTTCGTTTAAAGAAACAAATATGTCCATGTTCAAAATAAATTATTAACCCCGTTAAAATGGTCTAAAATGCATGCAATTTGATTTACTTTAGATTGGGCTCTATTCAATGCATGTTGTAAGGGAGTCTCTAAACAAATTCCTTGCTTCTGTGCCTACTGGAAATGAGTATCAGAAGGCATAAGTTTTACATATTTCAAGCAGAAACGGATGTATTTTGTGTGATGTTTTTTATTCCAGCTTTGAAATTGTGTTTCATACTAGTACAGATGAACTGATAAACATTTGTTTTGGTCATAAGGTAGTTTTTTGTGCAAGAAGTTTTTCAAAAAGACAAATATTGCACTTAATACTATTTACGATAACTTCCAGCATCACCACTGTCAGGATTTTGGATGACTCAGCTTTTTTGCAACGTAGTCATGCAGAAAAATTATCCAGGTCTGAATGACACCTAATGCCGTCCGGCGGCCTCGCTGTGGCTAAACTCAGTCCTGCTGAGTCGTTTGTTGCCTCTGTGGATAAATAATTTAGAGGATGAAACCTTCCACCGCTTTGCAACTGTCGAGTTAGCTGTTATGGAGTCCTAAAATAAGCTTTTTATTTATTTTTATTTTGCAGATGTTGAAACTTGACGCTTAACAAAATAAAAAGTGCAGGTTTAAACGTCACACACATTTCACTGTACATATTGTACTTTACAGATGGATGTAATTTTCTTTATTTAGTTCCATATTGCAAATACAATTTTGCTTTAAAATGGACAATTTAACTAAATTTTGCTGGATATTGCAGATTTCTGCCCAGGTCCCCCTTGAAAATGAGATCCAGATCTCAACGGGGTTTTTTATCTGGTTAAATAAGGGAAATAAAAAAATAAAAATAAAAAATAGTATGTTTATTGCATTGAGTTTTTGTGTGTTTTTGACTTTATAGGTTAAAACTCGCTTTAAGTTTCAGTACAGATTGACTTTATATAAGCTAAATACTTTATAATTTAGTCTTTAACAGTATCCTTTGCTGTGTTTATTTCTGTCTTTTTAGTGTACTTTGCAGGATAATTAGTAGACATCAGCCTGTTCAGTTCCTGCATACTTTGTGTTCAGCGTTGTCGTGTGTGAGGTATGATTTAGTTTGAGGCTGTCTTGGTAAACTAGTTTTCCCTGTCCATGTTGGTTTAGAGAGAACAGTAAATGCAAACTAGATCACCCAATTCTGCCTGTGACTAAATATGTTTTCCTGCACAACTCACTTGTTCCCTGATTCCTTGTGATGTTTTTTGTCAGAAACGTAAATCTTCTCTGATAGAGGTGGTGTTATAAGGAAGAAACTCATTTTGTTTTAAATAGTTCTGCACAAAAAGCAGATGACACTCATGCAGAATTCCCTCATAAAAACAAAAAAAATATATCACAAGCCCCAGTCATACTTATGCTAATACGTCACTCTTAGCTGTTTTATTTACACAAAACAGGCATGTTGTATTGTAACTTTCCAAAAGATCTGTACTAATATTGCATCAATCAAACCCTTGTAACTGATGAATATGTTTTGCATGTTTCCATTGGTTTTTCTTCTTTCTTCTTTTTTAATTCTTGCAAAGTGCGCAACAGAGCAGAGACGCATGTAGTGTAAATCCGGAGTGATAAAGAAGTGGTTGCTTTTTTTTTATTACCTACTTGACCTTTACTGTAGTGTAGAAGCATAACTACTGTGCATTCTTCATGTGCTCATCTTTTGACTCGTTCTTTCAGATGGTCATCTTGCTCTCAGCTCACGATTTGCATTTATCTAGAGGTGCACCGACTGCAGTTTTCTGGCCAATTGCTGATTACCAATCTTTAAAAAGCCTGACCGGCCGACACCAATTTTATTTGTCTGAAATGTCACTAAATGTAGTAAGAAGGTTGCCGAGTTGGTAATACTAGTGTGACTATTAACTGCAAACATGACCTGGTGGGCCGATCTGTCAGTCAAACCTTTCTCATGGGAGAACAGAAGAGGACAGTCATTGATTTTTAGACCTTTGCTGAGGTCGATAAATCGGCTTCACATGCTATTATCGGCCGATCACCGATCTCCCAAAGTTAAGAAATGTGGCTCAGATAAATTGGTGCACCCCTGCATTTAATGAATCAGTAAAAATTACGTCATGAAGAGGGGGAAAAACGAAACTTTTATACAAGTTGCAACTTACTATAAGTCGCAGGACAGGCATTGATTCTGTATTTCATAGCAAAGGAGCCACAACTAACTGTATCTATTGCACAAACAATGGTTTTTACCAGGGCACAAATTATTGTTAAAAATCCTTTTTAATTGGTCATATGTCAGAAACAGAAGTTTTTTTCAAAATCATTAATTTATTTTAAGCTGCAGTCAATGATTAAATTAATGTATACACAAATTTTTACTTTTTAATTTGAATTAAATAGGTTTCAGTTACTTGCTTGATATTGTAAAATAACTTTCTGAAGAGGAAGAATTGACAGGAAGCTCTTTTAAAACTTATTAGTTCTGTTTTTTTAAACAACCATCTGACTTCAAAAGATTTTTTTTTTAATCTTCCAGCCCCCTTGTGCTACTTTTTCACACATTTCGTTCTCTCTCACTTGCTTTGCGTTCAGTATCTTCTGATGTAATCTTGTTTCCTGTCACTTCGCTCTAGTTTTAAAAAAAAAATTTTTTTTATCTGTGGTATTCTGAGATAATTTGCAGCAAAAACATCTTCAGAGTCTTTGCTGTAGTTTTTGGATAAAATTACCAGTTTTACATGGTTAAATAAAATAAAATAATAAATAAAAAAATCCTGCTGAGAGAGGGTCAGAATTCCTCCACAGAAAAGTAAAATACATATTGATAACAATTTTATTTGAAGGTGCCTTTCAAAGAATAAAGCTCAAAAAGAATATCGATATATCAAACATAATTAAATTAAATTAGTTGCCAATTATCAGACTGCTTATGATAATTGGCAACCATCACAACTGGCGTTATGCTCAATTGGTTTGGATAGGGTTTTTTTTAACCTTTTGATAATTGCAGTTATCAATAAAAAACTTTGTATAATATATCTTTGGATAATATTAAAAAACAAACAGCAAACAAAACATTTTCACACATCGCAGTGGTTCTTCCATAATGGGCTCCAGACTAGAACCTGACTTGAGAACATTTTTCACAGTATATCTTGAAAATACCAGCATCTCTCCCTGCTAACTCACTCTGTGTCCAAAAATGGGAAGATAACGATGTTAATAGATGATACATATCTGTTGAGAACGAACCGGAGTTACAGATTTACTGCAGAATTTGTCATATAAGCTAGCAGCGTAAGTTGCGTTTCTACCCTCTGCGAGTCATGACATCATAAATAAGCTTTTGCATGAATACTAAGCTTGTTTCTTTCTTTTTCTCGGCACAAAGCATTTTTACATCAATACCAGCGTGCTGCTTAGTGAGTCACCCTGCTGCAGACGTAAATCGCCTCCATTTTACACCTCACAACCCCACTCAGTGTGCTGGGGTGAATGCATACATTGTTTACCAGTGTTGCCCCGAGTACAAAGACAGTGTGGGTGTATCGAGGAGTATTGAAGCCATGAGTGGGGCCGTGTTGAAGCCTTTCTTTTTGTGTGTTTTCCATAAATGTTTAAAAAGGTTCTTTGAATTTTAAATGAAAAATGTAGAATTATGTCCTCTTTTGTTGGTTGAGGAAACTTGTTTGATTATTATTGTCTTTCATAAACTTGATTGATTTTTGTTATCAGATGGAGGTGCTCTGACATTCCTCGAAGGGATAACTCAAAGTGGGAAAGTCCTCACACATGATCCCTCAAAAGGCTGCACAGATGTTTTCATTGGGTCAGGAAAACATCTCGCCCTCCCCGGCTTCTACCAAAGGACCAGTCAGATATGGAGAGCTCATCGTGCTGGGGTAAGATGCTGACTGTTTTGGGTTTTAGAAATGTCAATTAAAATGGCACAAACATGCATTTCTAAAATGGGAAGAAAAATATACTAATGCTTTAATGTAAAGTCTAGTTTAAAATACAGAATAAAACACATCAAGGTGTCAAACTTCACTATGAAAGAAAGCCTGTTTTCATGTTTGGTTTGCAGGACGTCCAGGATCATCGGGTAATGGCACTATGTACTTTGGCTGGACTATAGTGGTGTAAAAGTTCCTTTAAGTAAAAGGGAGTCAAACTACAGATGACTAAAACAACCTTAAAACAGGATGCCAGTGTAGGAAGACCAGAACTTCAGTACTTTGTCACTAAGGTCAATTCAGGCTGCAACATTCGGTACAAACAACAAAGAGATGACTGATCTGAACCAAGGCTGTTATCATGAGTGAAACTAACAAAATAATGGAAACAAGAAGTAAAAAAAATGTTAAAAATTCAATAAATTTGACACAGCAAGAAAAGGAAAACTGAAGCTGTAGCGAGCTTTCTCAAAATTAACAAATTAACTAATTTAATTGAGAAAAATGTGCTTAGTTTTTGTGTCGCTTTATGCCAGCATACGCCTGGCATGTAAGGTTTACTCAGTCATGAGCTTTAAAGTGGAACAAAATAAAATAAGTGGGACAGAAACCTTAAAGTTGACTTGAAATGCTAAAACAAAAACCTACTTTCATTGCATTTTTGAAAGTTACTATTCCACATATCTTTTTTTTCCCAGGTTGGATGTTCATTTGCAGTAAATTAAGACATTTTCTAGATTTTTATGAAACTGTTTTAATTTACTAAGCTGTTTCAAAAAACTAAAAAATAAATTGGCAGACAAATGGTTGAAATGATTAAAAACTCAATTTAAACTTGCATACAAGGAATTAAAAACGTAAATGGTTTTGAGATATGGTTTTGGTTTCACTAGAAGTTTCAGTCTTGGTTAGGGGAAAAACAGATGTAACAACTTTACTAAATATAAAAAGATATCAAACATGAGCTTTTTTAAAGATTGGTAAATGTGCCATAATCCCAAGAAAGGAATAATTGTTTTTGTCCGTTTCCAGTTTCATTTCCATATTGGAAAAAAATGTGTATTTGTACTGCTAACAGAGAACATAACATCTCTTTTTGTTGTACTTTACTCATTCCGAGAATATCAGCATTTTTCTCACTGCTAAAACTCGCAACTGAGTTCTAACGAGTTATGGTTTAAAAAAAAGTAACATCTATAGATCTCATCAGGTGCTATGAGTAAAAAAAATAGGCTGTAAAAGATTGTTTCTTCTCTTAAGAAACTCATGGATAAATTTAATAGACAGCACTAGATTGTTGTTTGGACTCATTGAAATTCCATTTTTTTTAATTCAAAAACTCAAAATCTTACCATGTATTTTTGGTCCGGTTTCTACTGCCAATATCTTATTTCACTTGAAATAAAACTAAACAAACTTACAAGTAACTTTTTAGCAAGATGTAGGAGCTTGTTTCAGACCAATAATTCCTTAATATTGATGAAAAGGTTCTAGTTTCACTTGTATTTCTTGTTACAAGTCAAATAATCTGCTTGTGGAACTAGTACTTTTTAAAATCAATATTACAGGATTACGTACTTAAAATAAGCTAATATTTTGCTTAAAAAAGGTACTTGTAAAGTAGTCTTATCTTCAAATGGTCTAAGATATTTGCACTAGACATTAGACAAAAATACTTGGTGAGATTTTGTATTTTTGCAATGTAATGAAAACTATGCATAATACTATGGGTGAACCGATTGCTGTTTTCTGGTCGATCGCTAATTACCCAGCTTTTAATAAACCTAACATTCCGATTTTGGCCAATACCATTTTTTTGTCTGAAATGTAGCTCAATATATCAAGAAAGTTGCTGAATTGGCAAGGATGGGGTGACGATTGTTAACTGTAAATGCGCAGACGTGACCTGGTCGGCCGGTTTGTCAGTCAACCCTCTTTCACAGGAGAAAAGAAAAGCACAGTGGTTGATTTTTAGACCTTTGCCGAGGTTGATGACATCAGTGGATAAGATCGGCTTCACATATAAAAATCGTCCGATCTCAGATCCCCCAAAATTAAGGAAATCGGCACCGATAAATTGGTGCATCATTACAAAATACTACATCTGAATGAGTACTGGAAACCAGTAATTTATTAAAAACAATTTACAGTTTGTACTGTTGCACAGAGAGCATCTTCCCCTCTGAAAAACCACTTGATTGTCACAAGCAATCAAAACACTTGTAATGTGTTTTCATTACAAGTTTAATGAAAACACTCTTATTTTTCTAGCATCACGCGGACAAAAAAAGCTTTGGTTACACTCGTATTTATGAAAACAAGCACTCGTGTAATCATAACTGGCAACGCTGGGTCTTGGCTCAATCTATCGGTTTATTGTTTGGCTGCTGCGTAACTCAGCTTAAAGCCAGTCAAGTGTTGAGAAACCTGACCACAGCAAAGAATTCAGCTGACTTCCTGACTCGGAGCCATTCACTGCGGTTCAGGGAAGTCGAAGGACGTCAAGAAAGTTGTGGCTACTGCGGTGTGAGACTTTTTGTTTGCTTTTGCATTGTACTGTCCCCATATGAAATTAAACAGTCTGGGAGGCTTTGCAACCCGGCAATTATTCTGCTCATAAGGCTTCATTTTAAAGAGCCATATAGTTTATGCAAACAGAAGCTGATTCAGTGGAGCCACATTGGAAGTGGGGTGGTCTGACCTTGTCTATAAAAGGAGGGGGGTGTTTCTGGGTCTGAATTGCAGGAAGTGTGCATTATCCATTAAGAGAATAGCTTGGCTTTTAACTGAGCTCCTGTTTACTTAACCTGCGGCTTAAAATCTGGCTCTGAAGATAACCTCCAACTAAACTGACTTTTTAATTAAAGCTTCTGTCATCTTAAATGTCATGGAGTTCATGAGTTGATAATCTTCTTTGGTGTTTAGCAGACTACGGTAATTAAAGTTAGATTTGTTTACTGTCCTTGTTGTTTCAGTGGACTGATTGTGAATCTGCAAATTTCTGCAGCCTCATCTTGAATCTGGATAGAAAGTGTTCGTTCTTCTACAAAGATTTCTCTAGTGAGCGTGTGAACAAAATATATTACAGAGAAAACCGTCGTTAAAATTTGCACCTATGGACATTAGGAGGATTACTGAGTAAAATCCATTCAAGAATATGATATTTCCTCCAACAGATCCAAAACCTTTTAAGAGACAATGTGTTAAATTAACTGTATGTCCATAATGCTTTGCATATATATGAAATATGTGACAGTTTTAGCTATAATTTGCTAGTTGTTGGAAATCGTTTTCTGGTCAAGATTAGATAATTTATGTAATAATCCTAAACCTCCTGATTTAAGTTACCTATTGACAAATGAATAGAACTGAATTATTCAATTTATTTTACTTTCAGCTCATCTGAGTTTCTAGGAACCTTTAATTAGTAATCCTTAACTTTGTTTTCCTGGGGAATAATTATGACGTGAAACTGCGGCCCTCTCTTTTACCTACTGGTCACCAGACTGGGCAAGGAGCCCGCCATGTTTATCTTATCACCACACACAATGAACAGGATGGGAAGGGAAGCAAAATGTCCAAACTGAGGCATCTTGGGTTCACCGTTTCCATAGCAACTGTTAGATGCCATCTAGAGACCAACCGGTTGTGTTGGGAGATATGCCAGAAAAGCCTATTCTGTCCAACCATCACAAATGTAAGATGGTGTAGTTCTTCTATTATTACTAGCATAAAATAATATGCAGCTTATGTGATACATATTATTATATAAAGTTTCATAAAGAAATTAGAGAGTGCCTTAATTATTTGAGGAATATTTGAAATGACCCAACCTTACGGTGTTTTCATACCTGATTGGGAACCACAGTTTCAACATTTGCTACATTTTCAGCTGGTGCAGTTCGCTTTCACTCTACACTGTGCCAAATGAACCAAACCCTTTGAAAAACCTGTTCAAGTCCTCACCTGTGGTGGTGCTGCACCAAGAACCACTGGAGGACAAATGAACTAGAGTTTGATTGAAGCGGACTAAACAGGGCTGGTGTGAATGCACCCTCAGAAATGCATGCTTTAAGAATTTAGTTCCTACTCTAAAGTGTTCATGTAGCAGCTGTTTTGGTTGCCCCTTCATTATGGTTGTTCTTCCATTTTCAACTCCACTCACTTCACCACTATGCACATATTCAGTCCGTAACCCTGTAGGGTTGACTTACTGGATTCAGAGCCAGCTTTGTTGTACCACTTGAGTGTTGGTTTTAGTTGTGCTGGATGTCTCTAAATTTGACTCAAAAATATTTATCTCAAAGGGAAATTAAATGTTGTCATAACTTATTCTATCCAAATCTCTTCAGAGAGTGGTTGTGGATGTTGATGCTGAGGTCAGGATGGATCAAGGAAGCAGTCAGTCCTGCAACAAATCTGAAGAAGCCTCTGACTGAAGACTGTCGCTGTGTGACAGACACAGAACTAACATCTTTATCTGTATGTTAGATATCTGCACCATATTCCACAGTAACATGTCCTGACACCATAGCTAATCCATCTTCTGCACTTATGTCACTCCTGGGCCTCTGCTGTATAGTAGAGGCCCAGACTTGTTGAAACGCTTCTATGCAGCATTGTAGAGGCCAACTTTGTAACTTTAGTCCTGTGTTGTGTTTATACTGTAAAGAGGACAGAGTTCTATTTATGCCTTATGATTGGATGGTTGCTATGGAAATCTTTAAATCCGTACATGATGATTAGTTTCCTTGGGATTTCCACAAATATAGAAATAAAAACCCTGAAACACTAATAGTTCAACATATCTTGTTGTCGATAAAATAAAATTCTTGTAGTCAAGAATTTTATCTTTTCATGCAAAGTCAAATTTCCGATTTTAATCTTCTTTTTTTTTCCCCTCGGTTTTTCTAGAAACAAAATCACAAATGATAGAAAATGTTTTCAAAAAGTGGCTTTTATTCCATTTATCAAGATCTGGTGTAACCAGCTCCGTCTGTGTGGTTTTTCTTCCAGACAGTCTTAGACAGTCTATTTGATGATGATGTGTTTAAAGGCGAAGTATCTCCCTATTTATAAAACGGACACCAAAGTTTAACTTCACATTACATTTTTTGCTTAAAAAATTAAATGTTAAGTTTTATGAGTTGTCATAAAATTATGACTTTATTCTCCTAGTATTACGACTATACTGACAATTTTTTGACTTTTTTGCGTATTATTTTGACTTTATTGTGATACAACTTTAATTCAGTATCATTACGATTTTATTCTTGTATAATATGACTTTATTCTGATATTATTCCGACTCTGTAAGACTTTGATTTCATATTACTACGACCTTACTCTCATATTTTATGACTATTCTTGTAAAATTGACTTTATTTTGATATTATTTTAACTTTATTGTTGTACGACTTTGATCTTATTACAACTTTATTTTTTATTGCCTGTATTCTTGTAATATAACAACTTTATCCTCATTATTTAAACCTGTTGCAAGACTTTGATCTCATATTATTATAACTTTATTGTTGTACAACGGATCTTGAATGATTTCAAGTTTATTCTCATATTATTGCCTTTATTCTTGTAATAATATGCCTTCATTATTATTTTGAATTTATTGTATGACTTTTATCTTGTCTTAATGCAACTAAATGATATTCCACTGTCTGGTGGAATATTTACCTTAATTTACCTGAATTCAAAGCTTAAATAAATAGAAGCTGTAAAACATGCTTATCAAACAACATGGCCGCCGTCGTGGGTGTTCTAACATTATTCTGATCTATGGAAACCCGTGGTGAACTTAATCGCAAAAAAACACAAATTTTCCAGAAATTAAATAATCAAAAACCAAAGATTTGATTAAATTGGTTTATCTCCCAGCCCTCTTGTCTGATTATGTCATCCGGAAACATTTGCTGGCGCAGTGAGTTGATGATAAGCTGCTGCTGTTGTCTGTGTTCAGGTGTAATGGGTCTCTGCCATCTGGTGAAAGAGGGAGGAGGAAAAGCCGCTTCGCTCTGTGTCGCAGAAACAAGGCGAATGGCGTGAAACCCAGCACCGTGCACACATCCTGCACTCCTCAGGCTGCCAAGGTGAGAACTCAGACACACAAGTCCATTTGCATCACACTGATTAGAGCCTCTGATACAACCTTTACTACTGTGACTATGGAAATAAAAGGCAGCTGGAAGATCCTTATCGCTTACATTTTCTCATCTGTGTCTCTAAGTCTCAAGGAAAGCTTTATACATGTTCAGTTCTTTATGTTTTAAATATTTTGTAACCCTTTGTGTGTTTTTTAAAGGCTATCAGCAACAAGGAACAGCACAGTATATCATACACACTGTCTCGGGCGCACACTGTAGTGGTGGAGTACACGCATGACAGCAACACAGACATGTTTCAGGTGTGTAGCCTCCATTTTCATCTTGCTAGCACATCAAGATTAAAGATTTATTTTATTTTTTATTGCTTGCTATTTCAGCTTTTAACTTGGATATAAAATAGTGTTATTAATTTGTTCATCAATTAATGATTGTCAAAGTTAGATGTCCATGTTTCTTGGGTATAATCTTGTACAGATGATTTTATAATGTTTTAAATAAAATACAACATTTTCTCATTTTATTACTTTATCATTTATTATTATTATTATTATTATTATTACTATTATTATGTCTTTGTCATCTTCAGTAACTCTTTGAAGAATCAAAATCAATGAGTTAAAATAACAATTAGTTTCCATTTGGGATTAACAAAGTATTGTTGAATTTGAACTAAATAGTTTTTCTGTAGATCTTTACTACTGGTCTACAGTCGTACATTTTCTATGTTTTATTTGCCGCATGTTTCAGACATCAATAGAAAGATGGAAAATAACACACTTATCAATAATTAATTGTCCTGTCGCAGTAAGCAAGTAATCATTTAATCGCATGACAATTTAAAATGAGCTCAATTTCCATTTGCATGATTTATCATTTTTGTCTTTTCTCTTTCTACCAAAAATTGGATAATACAAGTCTTCATTCTAGTCCATTTGTCTCAACTAAACCTTCTTATTTTGAAGGACATTTTAGTTTAGAGACTTAATTCATTTTAGTTATTATGTTCTGTTTGTTTATTTTGGATATTTAAAGTGCCTTCCAGTTCCAGTATTGAATGTTCATTAGAATTTAAAGTTTATTAATGTTTTAGAATGTGTATTTGCTTTATTATTGGATTTACCGTCCAACGAAACATCATTGTGACAGACCTAACAATAAAACGAAATGGGACAGGCTTAATCTCAGATTCTTACTAAATCTTTGCTCTGTAAATGTACATTTGGTTACAGATCGGCCGTTCCACAGAGAATCCCATAGACTTTGTGGTCACAGACACTGTACCGGGCGGGCAGAGCCTCACTGACGCTCCGACAATTCAGAGCACAATCTCCCGCTTCGCCTGCCGCATCATCTGCCAGAGGAACCCGCCTTACTCTGCTCGGATCTACGCTGCAGGCTTCGACTCCTCCAAAAACATCTTCCTCGGGGTAAAGCGCTAAAAGCTACGTCTATTTTAGCGCTGTGGTTCTTCGCTGTTTACTTTCTAAGACTTGCATAATGCTCTTGTCACAGGAGAAGGCAGCCAAGTGGAGAATGCATGACGGTCATATGGACGGGCTGACCACAAACGGAGTTCTGGTCATGCATCCCCGGCAGGGTTTCGCCCAGGACTCCAGACCGGGTGTGTGGAGGGAAATCTCTGTCTGCGGAAACGTCTTCACACTGCGAGAGACCAGATCTTCTCAGCAGAGAGGCAAGATGGTGGGTAAAGCTTCGTTAAACATACATTAATCTGGTTTATTTCTCAACATACAGACCCATCCAATAAGTTTGAATATTATTGGAATATTTGTTTGTTTCAGTAACTCTTTTCATACAGGGAGTTTGACAAACAGGACAAAAAATATTGCCATTTTTTGTAAAACCTTTGTGTCGACCCCGGTGAAATGTATTTCATTTTCTCAAGCTTTAGAAAGAAAAACTGTCTTTAACCCACAGGGATATTGAGGGACATTTATCAGACTTCCAGTGTAACATTAAAGAACGTCTACATCTCGGCGTTTTGCAGGTTGATCCTGAGTGCAACCAGCTAGTCGATGGCTCCCTGATTGACCTCTGCGGCGCCACCCTCCTGTGGCGTACAGCAGAGGGCCTCGCTCGCACCCCCACGGTCAAACACCTGGAGGCGCTGCGGCAGGAGTTCAACGCCGGCCGACCCCAGTGCCCCGTCGGCTTCAACACCCTGGCCTTCCCCAGCATGCGACGCAAGGACGTGTTGGACGAGAAGCAGCCGTGGGCGTACTTGCGCTGCGGACATGTCCACGGCTACCACTGCTGGGGAGGCCGGCGGGCGCCCGAGGTGGAGGCGGAGTGCCAGGAGAGGGAGTGTCCCATGTGCCGAACGCAGGGGCCCTACGTGCCGCTGTGGCTGGGCTGCGAACCGGCCTTCTACGTAGACGCCGAGGGCCCCACTCACGCCTTCGTCCCCTGCGGCCACGTCTGTTCGGAGAAGACGACAGCGTACTGGAGTCAGATCTCACTGCCGCACGGCACCCACGCGTTCCACGCCGCCTGCCCGTTCTGCATCCACCCTCTCAGGGGAGACACTGGTTTTGTCAGACTCATCTTCCAAAGTCCTCTCGACTAGAAATGACTTCTGATGGAAGAGGAACAAAACACCTAGAAGTGTGAGGTTTCTAAAAACTGAAATTAAATTCGTTAAACACAAAGTGCATTTATGGATTCCTGTCACTTTTTTTGAATATCTAATGTGTCTCTGGCTGCATTCTCCTTTAGAGGAGGATTTCCTCTCAAGGAGCACCTTCAGAAAAACTCTGGGAAAGTGGTAATAATTTTTGATTTGCCTTGTTTTTCTATTTATTCTTTTACCTCTTTTTAGTACTGTGTTTTTAAAGCAGTGCAGAGATTAACAGCAGCAGGATACCAGTATGTCCTTCACTCTAAATACTAGTAACGCCAAGGGATGGTCATTATTTTGGGTCCAGTGTAACGCTGGGGTCCCTCTGGTTCTCTGACAAAAACACTGGATTAAAAAGCAAGAAACAAACTGTGGGATTACATTTTTACATCTTCTCTTTTAAAATCAAGTCACTTCCTTCTGTAATTGTATCTACAGATGTAGATGTGGGAAGCTTTTGAAACCCTTCTCTTGTGTCTTAAGTATTAATCTTTCTATTTTTTAAAACAAAAAACTGTAAACCTCAGACACTGTAAACCAGCAATTTTCCATTATGTGGGCAATAAAGTTTTTACCAAACCATTGTTGAGGATATGCAACATCTTTCTACAGTGCCACCAAGTGGCTGAATTTACTGCTTTTTTGAATGTAAGAGATGATTTAAAATATCCTCAACTTGTTCTCCTCCAAGTCAATATTTTAACTTTTAACACTTTGGAAACGTTTTAACATATTTTAAGTTGTCTCTGTTTGTTGGTTTATGGTCTTTTGGGAAACTAAGCTTGAAAACATTATCATAAAATCTTTCAGGTTTAATTTAAAGTCAATACAAATGATATTATAACCACTTTACTGACGCTTGATGTTTCATTTTAGATTTTCACTGAGCTTTGTTTTAGTTTCATTCAGTGCTTCTGCCCGCTTGACTGTTTTTGTACTGTCCAAAAAAAATAAAGACTTGATCATTACTAGCTGCCTCTTTATTTTTGACTAAAACAATTATAACACAAGCATTTTTTTTTTCTTTTGGAAGAGTAATGAGTTATAGCCCAAACTTTCAGTTGTACTAACAAATCAAATGTAAGCAATGAAGAGTTTTGAATAGAAAACAGCCAAGCACATAACTTGAATTATATCTTGAGTACTGTGCAAAATATAAATAAATGTTTACATTTTATAAAGCAAATATTCATGTTGAGTTTTGAACAAATCCATAAAGCCCAAAGCAAATTTTGTTGCCTGTCAATACAGTTAAAATACTGTTTTAACTGGACAATATTTCAAAGTTACAGAAGACTTTTTAATACCATATTGTTCATAGAAAGAAAAAATCCACAAACTGAACTAAGTTTTTACTCAAGAGTAGCACAACATATTTTTACTCAAGTAAAAATTTATTTGGTTTAAAGGCTACTCAAGTACTGAATTACTGATCTTAACATCTGAGTTAATATTTTAAAATGTTAAAGTTCAAATTCTACACTCTAATAAAAATAAACAAATACAACATAACATTCAGGCAAAAGAAAAATGTTTAGCATTTTTGGTTTGTTATTCATTTGCTGCATTTTTTTTGTTTAGTTTAAACTGTTTGCTTTTATATTGCTTGATTTTTTTATTATTTGTCTGCTATTTGTCCACTCAGTTACCCATACGGAATAAATAAAGTGATTCCATTCTATTTTACTGTTGTCAGAAATTTTACTCAAGACAGAATAGTGATACTCAAATAAAAGTAAAAAGTGAAGCAAAACTGCCAAAGTAAATGTAAACTAGTTACTATGCACCTCTGTAAACTTGTTTTAGTAGCGGTGCCTTGTTGTGTACACTTTCTGAATAAAACGTCTGAATTACCTCCAGAAGCCAAGCTTGGCAACTACACTGCAAAAACACAAAATATTACTAAGTAATTTTGGTCTAGTTTATAGTGCAAATATTTTATAACACTAGATGTAATACAAAACTAACTTACAGGTAATTTTTTGTAAGATATGGAGGTATGTTAAAGTAAATAATTCCTTAATATTGATGGAAAAAGTATTTGTTCTATTGTCAGATAAATTAACTTATAACATGGGGAAAATGTCTTATAATCGAAATAATCTTATGGAACAAGTACTTTTTCATCAATATCCATTAATTATTTATTTAAAACAAGCCTCTACATTTTTCTAAAAAGTTACTTGTAAGTTAGAGTTGTTTTATTTTAAGTATACAAAGATATTTGCACTAGAAACTAGCCCAAAAATACTTTGTAAGATTTTGTGTTTTTGCAGTGTTGATATTTATTTGATTCAGGTATTTTGGAGCAGATATGCCTCTAAAGATTGCAGGATGCTAGAAGGATTGGAGCTGAAGACCCCTGCTGTAAAGGTTGTGCCATTCCCAAACTTGAGCAGGTGAATGGCAATCTCTGAGTTTAATCTCAGAATTCTTTAAAGTCAGAATTCTTTTTTTTTTTTTTTTTTTCGGTGGCTCTAATCCTCTTCCCTACTTTTAAGATCCGTTTTGGTCCTGGTGATTAATTTAAAGCAATGGAATGGTTCACAAGAGTAAATCAAAAAATTATGCTAAAAAATGTTTTGGCCAGCAGGTGGCAGCAGCAACCCTGCAGAAGGAAAACACCAGTTGTGATTTGCTTCAGTAGTGCATGATGGTCGTTGTACCGGTGCTAGCTTGTTCTGTCATTTTCCTCGCAGTTCCTCCTGTGTTCCTGTGATGCTGAAGAGGAGAGATACCTGCTACTGCGCTTTACTAGACAGGTACGGACATGAATGAACTCCACAGTCACTGAACATTTTGTTTCGTTTTGTGTGTGAATGTGGTCTGGCTGGTTGCTCTTTTTAAGCCTGTTAGCATTAGCCAGTCTACGTGTAACCGCAGCTGATAGCATTAGCATTAGCTAGAGACACAGACAACAGATACTCTGCGCCGTTTCACCTTGTGATATCAAAAGTAAAAGTGCTTACGTACGTCGTGTTTTTGGTATTTTGTTTTAACTTCAGCTCTGGTAATAGTAATTTAACAAGCACAGGCGAAGAAGAGAGATTAGTTAAAGCTAGCTGGCTAGCTCCCGTCACTGTTGCTTTTTTTGAAGGGAGCCTCAACCATGATCTGACAGTTCAGCCCAGCAACACTGAATCTTAATAAAAAGTTAATTTTTACCTGGAAACATGTCAATATTGTCCCCTACCGATCAGCCTCCCTCTCTCTGTCTATGCTAGCTGTAGGTCTCAATATGTTCATGTCCATTTTATTTCTATTGCACTTTACAAACAAGTTACACTTAAGTGCTGCACAGTGAGAACAACATATTTGATAGGGGTAAATAAAACACACAGATATGATTAATGCAATTTAGCTTAAAATAGATTCTACCCAAGATCAAAATGTAACTTAAAATATAGCATTTGATTTAATTAAAAGGGCAAAAAGGCGATATTAGGAGCAGCACTTACATGAATTACTACTTCTCTATGTTTTATTTATTTATTTTTATTTTTAATGTTCCTTATCTTAATATTGTACTTGTTTACAGTCCTAGTTTACACATGAAAAACCTCAATATCACGTCACACTCTGGATTAAACCAGTCCTAGTATTTTGATGTCCATCTGACCCACAAGACACAGAGATGAATATTTTTATTTATATTTTTTCTATCTATTTTATTTTACCTCTGATAATAATTTTGCCAATTTCTCTGGGAACTGAAATGTCAACATTTAAGGGAAAATGAACTTCATTGTAACAGCAGAATCTCTTCTTTGCCGGCAGAAATTTTTAGATGATTCTTCATACGTTGTGTTCAGACATTTGCCACAGAGTCAGAAAAAGCGTGGACATTTGAGATGGAATATTTAAAAGAACTAGAGCTGCACAAAATAGTGACTTGCAATCATTCTTCCAATATCTATGCTATTGCAAAGGACTTCTTGGATGTAATCTTTGGTGTATTATCTTTACTCCTTGTATGTATTTTACATGCATCTGCAATCTTCATGACAATAATGCATATTTTTTCCAGCTGCTTGGTCCTTTCTAGATGTATAGACTGAATGTACTTGGACAAGTATTGTAGAAAATTAAAGAAGCGGTTTGGACCTGAGTTAATTTAAATAGCAGAGCCTGTGTGGGCTCTGAAACAACACTTTTATAAACGGTTCTGTCTCACTATGAGGTGTTTCCTTCCCTTTTCTGCCCGTTTGTTTCACTGAAACTAACATTAAAACGCCACCAACTGAGACCCTAAAGATTCATTGATCATCTATTTAAACATTTAGGATGTTCAACAATGTTTTAACTAAGATTATGAACTTTTACAAATGTCAGAACTATATGATCAGACATTAATATTTTTCTTAAACATACCCGGTTATGGTCTAATTATTCTCTCTTGGGGGAAAAAAGGCAGGCGGAATCCCTAAGCATAATTTGCATGGATTTGAGAAATAAGAACTATTGGTTTTATTTGAGGTTGAAGCTGTCTCCTATCTACTTGTTGGCGGTAGATTTACATAAAAACCCCTTTTATTACTCATCCATAATCTCTCTTTGCAGGACATGTTTTCTGTTTATGGGCAGAAAGTGATGAAAGCTCTTGTTTCTGAAGGTTTTAATAAACAGGATTTATAAATATTCTCAATTTCAATCTCTGATTACTGACCAAAATCAATTAAAAATGTATGTCAGATTGTAATCAGTGTAGTTGCCTTAGACATAGTAGTATTGTAGAGTTAAACACTTTATTTGGTTCCTTAAAGTTTCATAAATCTGGGCCTGTCATGAGACTAGAGCTGCAACTAAAGATTATTTTAGTAACTGATTATTTTTTGATTGGATTAAAAAAAAATCACATTTCTTTTATATACTTACGCCTCCTTATGCAAAATGTTATAAATGCATTAGAAAATGAACATTTTTATTAAATAAGAAATTAAATATTTTACTCCCTAAAACGGTATAGTTTTAATTTAATGTGCGCTTGATCATTTGTAACAAAACAAGAAAAAGCTAAAATCACCATGTGAAAAGCTTGTTTCCTTCTGCTTGTCTTAACATCAGTACAGTGTAGCGCTGATGTTTTTATTGTTTGAGAAACTGATAATTGGGCAACCAAAGGTGCTGAAGAGATTTTTTTTTCTTTTTATATTTTTTACATAATTTAAACCAAATGAAACTAAAACTATGCTATTTGAGGAGTTTTGGATAAAACATATTTACAGACCTAAATGTTTTCTTCATGACAATTTGGAAGGATGAAATATGTATAATTTTTTTGCAAAAAAATTTTTGTAAAATTTTGGTGTAGTTTGAATTTTATTATTTTTTTCTTTTTACTAAATTTGGCTTAGTTTTTAAAAATTATTTTTTACTAAATTTCTACCAGATGAAGCTAAAATTAGGACATTTAAGTAGATTGGGGTAAATATATATATATATTTAGATGCAAAATCTATATTGTACATTTTTGGCTTTTTTTTTTAAGTTTGTTTGAGCTGAAGCTGTAATTAGGTTATTTGAGTAGATCAGGGTAAAAAATTTAATTTTTCTGGGGTTTTTTTAGATGCAAAATTTATATATTTTTGTACAGTTTTGGCTTAATTACTGCTATCACTTTGTTCTTTGAGCAGATGGCCTCTTCTGGGTCTAAGCTCCAGCTAACGATTAATCTGTTACTAAATTAGTTTTTTTGAAATAATCGATTAATCATAATTAATCATGTCAGCCCTAAATTTGTCAGTTATTTCAACTGCCTCGTGTAACTAGAACGTGACGAAAACAAGCCAAGAGAGTCTAAAGAATTAGACGTAATGCATATTGTTGTTCTTGTTTCATGTAATCCTTTCATCTGCGTGATGGGATTAGCAGCAGGGCGTCTTACGCCTCATCAACCTTTTAGAACTGTAACCATCTGAACATCCCAACACTTTCTGTAGAAAATCACACAAGACAAAGAAAACTGAGCTAAAGTGGAACCCCACTGGTACAACCTGTCCTAAAATGAGCCCAAACACCAGTAGTTAATATTAAACTACATCGGCTCGTGTTTCTGCTCATAAAAAGCTGCAGGTGTGGAAGAAGCGGCACATGGGGCTTCATGTCGCTTGAATGTCTCCTGGTGCAGCAGCGGCTGTGATTAGTGCAAGCTGTCGCCTGAAGGCAAACATGAGCAGGTGTCACTTCCTTTTACTAACATTTTCTGTCAACGTGACAAAAAAACACAAGTGAAACCAAGTAAAGTGTCAAGTAGAAGTGAAAATGCATTCTGTGTTGGTTTTGCTTTGCTACATTATGTGGTAGAAAAAAATGTCTTTTACAGTTTAACATCTTAACATTATTAGATGTATTCTTTAAATCTCATATTAGGCATATTTTGCTGTCCAGCTGTTGTTCAATTAATCAATCAATAAATAAATAAATAAAAACCAGCCCTACACATTTTTGATGTCAAGTTGAGCAGAAAGAACAGATCTTTTCACATGTTGATGATAAAAGTATTTTTTTAAGCTGCAGATGCATCTTTTGTTACAAATTATCAAGTTTTTTTTTTTTACCCGTCTACTCAGTTGATTTATTAGTTTCACCAAAAAAAATATACGTTTTGCATATAAGACAAAAAAGCAACTGTTTTGGTCTGTACATAAGTTTTATCTGAAGCTCCTCAAGTAGCATAGATTTTGATTCATTTGGTTAAAATTCTGTAAAAAAAACCCCAAAAAAACTCTTAAGCACTTTTTGCTACCCAATTATTAATTTGATTAATCATAATCAAACTAAATGAATGCTGTTGCTGCAATTTAGGCAATGATTTTTTTTTATGAAAAAAAAAAGTTTAAATGCATATTTTAATGTACATAATATACAGTTACATAAATAACTCAATCATAACATAATTCAATTATAAAATTAATCATTTTATAATTCAAAAATGGTTAATTAATAATTGACTGATTAATTGATTGAAATTAATAGTTGCAGTCCTTCTAAAAATTCTACAACAATGCTTAAATGGGTTGGATTTTCCTCAGATTCACACTTTATTTTCTCCTGTCATCATAAATTCCTTAAAAAATGCTAAATTATCAGAGCCATAAACCTCCAAGTGTTTTTCTTGTTGGGATTTCCAGCTAGCCTCCTGGGAGGCGAGTCCCAATGCCATGGCCTCCAGCAGCAGCTCCTCCCCAGTGCCTCGCCTTGCCGGCGGGGGCCGAGATGGGGTCCACCTGAAGGAGCGCGGCCTCTCCCCGCTTCGCAGCCGGGGCGTCCGCTCCCTGCCCGACGTTTGCCCCAAGGAGCCAACCGGTGAGCAGAAAAAACACAACTCTTCATCGTATTGAACTATTCTTACTACTTTTTTGCATCTATTTGCACCTGAAGAACTGGGAAAAAGCAAGAAGTCTTCGTCTGTCACTACTTAAAGTCAGAAAAAGTGACTAATAAAAATAACAAATCCAGGCCCTGCCTAGATTTGGATCCTAGAGAGGATTAATTGGCGGATCTGAAAAGGCAAGGCAGCCTACAAACCTGACCCAGTTATGCCGGTTCTGTCAGGAGGAACACAGGTGTATCTAAACTTCTGTCAAAAATAAACCTGTCGATTGTTTTTATATTGATATTTTGCAGTAATCTTTAGTTTTTCTATGGAAAAAAATGCTCTTTCCATTTATGGTAGTAAGGATCTTTGAGTTTTAATCCAGCATGAAATCCGGTCTGGATTAACTTTTGTGTGTCCGTTCTACAGGTGAGGGGAGGGGTCTGCACAATGGTCCATCCGTGGTGGCAGAGCATGACCGGTGGACGGTGTACAGTTCAAAGGTCAACCTCCCCGCCGCGCTGAACGACCCGAGGCTGGCGAAACGAGAGTCTGACTTTTTTACCAAAAGTTGGGGGCTGGACTTCACAGAGACGGAGGTGATGCCGTCTTTCCACCTGCCCAACATCTCCAGGGAACACTTTGGACCGTACTCGCAGGAAATGACTCAGGTAAACACTCAGCTTCATTCTTCAGAGCTTCATTGTCCTCTGATTGGACACCTGGCTGCCTTTACATCTGATAACAGCAAATACATTTTTGTGGCTACTGATAAATTTAAAGAAATTAAAGCTCTCACATATTTATAGTCTGTTGTGGCTACAAGTTAATAATGATAATGGTAATAATAATAAAGAAAATAACAATAATAAAAACAAAATAAAAATAATAAAGAAAATTTATAATAATGATAATAATACAGACAAAAAAAAGACAAATTCCTGAAAGAACAACATATTCAGAGTAGTAATCCAGTCAAAACTGCAAAAAATACATTTTGCATTTAAGATAAAAAAATTAAAAGTAAATATTTTCTACCTTTTCTACCTTCATAGAAGGTTTATAGTTTTAGCTTTACCTGGTTCAGATTTGGTAAATAAAATCTCCTATTAAACTAATTATTTTGTTAAATTATTAATTGGTCAATCCAAAAACTAATCAACAGATCAGCTCTACACTGTATTGATAAGGCAAGCAGAAAGGCTGAGCTTCTCACGTGTTGCTAGAAGTATTTATTTTATGTTTTGTTGCAGATGCATTCTTTGCTACAAGCATACACCAATTTGTCGCACATGTGACAAACTCGAGGCCCGGGGGCCAAATCTGGCCCGCCATAGCTTTTTATGTGGCCCTCTGGACGCCAACTTACATCAACAAGTCCGTCCAGTTTGTTTTTCACAAATTCTCAAAATTCACACAAAATTAACAGATCTCCGCATTTCTTTTCTAATCTTACTGCAAATGTTTTCTCAAAATTGGTGATAAACATTGAGTTTAAGTGACTGCTGCCTTGCTTGATGTCAGTTTATAATCCGTGATTGATGAGACAAGTATTAAAAAGTCACAGTTAACATCACACATTAACACAAATATAAAGATTCCTTACAAATATTTTAAAATTAGTATCACAAAATACTAATACTAATGTGATTTTGATTACAAAAAGCCACAAAAACAGTCACAAAATCCTGGAGATACAGCTGTTTACAAACATTTGAACGGTTAAATGGATTTTATCAATATATTCTGGCACAACCGGCTCTTTAAGGACATTCAGATTTTTGATTTGGCCCAAAATAAGTTTGACACTCCTGCATTAGAGGATTTTTATTTATAATATTGTATAAAATTAGCTTACGTGGTTAAATTAGAATCTGCAGAATGTAATTTTTTTTCTTTATAAATCAGGTTAATTTTCAGAATAATTGCTAAAATAATTGTTGTTGCAGCCCTAAATTTTAACAGCAATTTAAACTTAGTAAATTTTGCCTTTCAGTCCCATTTTTTAAAATGATATAAGACTAATAAACTGCTCTTTACCAATAACAAACCTTCCAGACTGTTTTTTAGGAGTGAAAGAAATTTTTATTTTTGCTCCTCATGCTAATGGTTTAATTATTTGCAGTCAGCTTCATGTAACTGTAAAATGAAATAATTTTGACCTTTTTTGCTTTTAATAGAAATTCTTTTTTCACTTCCACATTTTCTTTCCATTAGTCATCTAATTTAGAGGGAAACATGTGACCAACCACCAGATTATTTCCTCCCTCTGGTTTCAGAATGATAAATTATGCAGTAGTATTTTTTCTGGCGTTTCTGTTTCCTTCCTTCTGCTGCATGAAGCTTTATTACTCTTAATCTGACCTACGGCTTTCGCTCGGTTTTGTTTAGACTGGTTCTGAAGCATCTAATCTATTTTCTATTTTTAGAGAGAACGAGTCCATGAACGCTGCAAGACGATCTGTCCCAATAAAGATGATGTGGATGCAGTTTCCAGTATCACCACCACCCACGGTATGAATTATTCACTCGCTGTTGCAGAAACTCTCCCTCCCTTTGCTTCCTCTATAAACCAGTCAATGAAAAATGATGCTGCCTTCAACGCAGTGTTGCACAACACAGCGTGAACAATATAGAGACTAAAGAAGACAAAATAGCTGAGGATATTTTATACAAGCAGAATGTAATGTGGGTCTAAATTAACTGCAGGAAAAACTTATTCTTCAGGTTTTAGCAAAATCTTGAAGCTAAGTCTGTCACAATAAATCAACTGCTTTATAATTTCCATTCTGATTTTTATTTTGTTTTGATTTTTGAAAGACTGCTTTGTCTACAGTACATGTGTCACACTCAAGCCACAGGGGCCAAATCTGGCCCACTATAGCTTTTTATGAGGCCCTCTAGACTCAAAAGTGACGCATAAATAGAACTGTCAAAATAACAGTGTGCTTAAATATTATTTTATCAATTTTATTCTTTTACTGCCAAATTGCATCAATTAGTCACTTCAGTTTCTTGTGAATTATCGTGGAAGTTCATGCAAAATCAACAAATCCCTGCACTTTTTTGCGCTAATGCATAATTGTGAATTTATTCCAGATTTTTTGCAAAAATGGTGAAAAACATTGGATCTAAATGATGGTTTATTCTCACCTGCAGGTTTTTAAATAACTGAATAACAGACTTTTTTCTTGTTTTTTTTGTTTTGCTGCAGACAAATCCAGAGCTGAGCTCGAACAAGTTCCAAAGGTAAAACCTCATCTTTATTTTCTGCTGCTTGCACTTAGAGGGCAAGTTTATGACTGATTATAGAAAGTAATGTCTAAAATATAACATTTAACCTGGTGCATTTAAGGAATGGCATAGTTTTAGGAGAATTGCTTTAAATCTTAAATACAAAGCGTATATACTTTTTGCTCAAGTTTTGCTTACTGGTCTGAATATGTTTTTCTTTATTTGTTTATATATTCTTGATGTTTTGTTGTTTCCTAAAACTGGATATTTTCACCTTTTCTGCCTACAGAAATATATTTTGGAGGATGTTATCATGTGAAAATTGTTTTATTTTAAGTAAATCAGTGGAAAAAGCTGAATTCAGTAGGCTTTGTGCAATAACCTGACCTGTTTTCCAGATTTTTATGAGGCCAGAGTTTGCTTTGGAGGATCCAGCTACCTTCAACACGGTCCTGCCTTGGTCACACTTCCACAGCGCGGGAGGGAAAAGCAGAGACGTCGCTTCCTCCAAGCTGCTGCAGGAAAAGGTGAAACACGCAGGCCATTCAGAAGAGGAAACGCGTTCAACATTTCCCAGTACTAATCAGTTCAGGAGACGATAACTACGATGCAGTATGGGCCAGACTAAGATTTTTTTTTCTCCTTTCTTAATTCCAAGAATAAAGTCATGATAATCCGACAATGACATCATATTAGCAGAATAAAGACACATTATCACCAGAAGAAAGTTGTATAAACAGTAGAAAAATTTTTTGTCTGATAATATTGTATTTTTTCCTTGTGTCATAACTTTACTCAGCATTTTGACTTTTTCTCACCACATTCTTGTAGTATTTTGACTTTTATTCTTGGAATTTTACACTGCTTTCTCATTACTACAACTTTATTCTGGTAATATCACAACTTTACTCTGCTAAACTTGTGATTTTAAGAGTTTATTCTTGTATTATTACAACTTTATTCTTGTTGCCCTGTGACTTTATTCTTGTAATTTTCCTGTTTTTTGTTTTGTTTTCTTTCCTTATCCTGGCCTTATTACTCTATCGCTGATAACAAATATGAATCTTCCTTAACTTTGGAGTTTAAGACCTTTACAAAAAGTCTCATTTTATGTCACCACAATGTTTAGCTTAAAGTAAGAATATACATTTTCATTGTTTTTTTGCCCTTCCATATTTTCAGTTTAGCAAAATTTCCATTTGTACCCTTTTTTTTGGAACTAATCAGCAATAGAAATCCCTTTAGGTTGATTTTTCTCCAGTATTGATGTTGATTTAACTTCCTTCCTCCAGCTGAGCCACTACCTGGACGTAGTGGAGGTCAGCATCGCTCGACAAATCTCTCTGCGCTCCGAGGCGTTTTTCCACGCCATGTCCTCTCAGCACGAGCTGCAGGACCGGCTGCAGGAGACGCAGCAGGCGGTGGCCGTCCTGCGGAGCCGCACCGCCGCCATGGACCGCGTCATGTGCCAGGGGCCGTTCCGGGCCCTCCGCATCGCGTTGACTCGCAACAACTGCTCGAAGCTGCACAACAAGTTGAAGCTGATGGCGGCAGTGCATCAGACGCAGCCCACCGTGCAGCTGCTGCTCTCTACCTCAGAGTTTGTTGGAGCGCTGGAGCTGATCGCCACCACCAAGGAGGTGCTGCAGCAGGAGCTGCAGGGAATTCACAGCTTCAGGTAGGAAGGAGCTTCCTGTATCCTTCATAGTGCAGCAGCTGTATGTAACAGAAGCTTTTTCTTTTTCTGGATCAGTGATTGATGGTTCATCTTGTTGATCGACTAACAAAATGGCAGCTGAGTTTTCTCTTGTTTAAAGTGGGCAAAATTTTTCATATGCTAAAAAAAAGTCGTTACATTTTAACACTATTGCATTTTTCTGTATTACATACTGTCTGACTAAACAGAAACTTATGATTTTCTCACATTAATAAACTTAAGCATTTATAACAGGAACCTCTTAGATTACTGAATAAAAAAATTAAAGGAATAAAATATGTAAAACACTTAATCCCCCATGAACAGAGAGATATTCATATAGACATAAAGTCTGTAGTTGCTCTTGAAGGAAAGTTAAATCTTCGCTCCATAAAGTGAGTTAACTCATGACCGCTTTCAAACTCAACCTTGCGTATTAATTTTCCATCATGTTAAAATTTTTCTGCACTATCTCTTCAGGTTTTATGACATCTTCAACTTTGTAGCACATCAATAATTTTTATTTGAGAAGTTGATGTTGCGCCAGCGTGCAGCTCGGCTGAATAAAGCTCTATTACGATAAAACTTAAGAAACTTGTCAAGTGTTTATATTTCAACATAAAACAAAATGAAGGGGATTTTTCGTCCCAGACACCAGATTCTGTTTTTTGGTGTTTTTCTTTTCCTTTCCGGGATATGGCCACCATCTTTATTTCTGTATCAACTGGCTCTGCTTAATGGTGACCAGCGACGCCCTCTGCTGGTTGGCGGCCAAACTACAAAGCTAAAAGAAGATCCAAGTGAACATTAGAACTAATTTTAATCTAATAAACCATTAAATAACAATTAGTTGTAAATCAATTAATTATTTGCATCCTAGTGCAAACTGAACCCACTTCCACTCACTGATGTCATGATTTCTCTCTGTGTGTGGGTGTGTGTGTGTGTTCTTCAGACATCTGGGCTCCCAGCTGTGTGAGCTGGAGAAGCTGATCGATAAGATGATGGTGGAGGATTTTAGCATGTACGCCCGCAGCGACCTGAACCGCAACCTAAAGGAGGAACCGCAGGTGTTGGAGAAGGTTTGTTTTCAAAGCCTCTCTTCCTGTTTTTTCTATTAAAAAAATTTAAATACAAAGAAACTTTCAGAGAGTTACAGCAGCTTCTGTAAACAAAAACTTTTTAATTTCCACACGTTTCTGTCTAGACTAGTCTTTACTGCTCGTATTTTTCTCAAATTTTGTAGCATTTTCTATTTTTTCTTTCGTCCGTTTTGCGGCAAAGGGAATAGATTTCAGGTTGATTGATCCGGACTGATTCTTCAGAATCTGCTTTGCAAGAAAAAATTTGTTCAGTTTGTTGGGGGGGGGTTTTCTGCCGCTATTCAGTTTTTAATTTACAAAAGCAATTTATGCTGTAAACTTTTGGATTTTGTATGAGTAGGACGAGTTTTATATCTTTGGAGTTGATTCTGTGTTTAATGGATGCTGTGCTCATCACAGGTCCATAAACCAAATGCTGACTCTCAAAAGGTGGGACACACACACACACACACCCACACACCACTGACGATCCGATTCAGCCAATGCATAAATCCCATCTACTGCTGAAATCAGGCTTGGATACCAGATTGTGAATCAGGGCTCAAACCTGCATGAAGATAATTTTTTGTTTGCTTTTTAGATGGAGATCTAGATTTTATCATGACATCCTGATTGTTGATGTTTAAACGCGTTCAGTCTGTTTGACATGATTGCTTCCTGTTTTAATTACTACTGATCTTTTTCCTCGGCATGTAAAACAAATCTGACGTATAATCAATGTGAAATGGAAATGTTCCTTCAGCTTCTGCTGCTGTTTCTGTGTTTAAAGGAGCGTCTGGAGTCGCTGGTGTTCGGTCTGCTGCGGCAGAGGAAGCTGGACTTCCTGGATATTTACAGCGACGAGATGATCACAGCTGCCAAGGCCATCGTCTCTCAGGTACAGAGTGTCACAGTTTGTTGCATTCATAGAGCGACGTGTTGAGATTTCTCTTATGTTTATTGTATCTGCTTGTTTTTGCAGTGTGTGGCAGAACGTGTTGTTCACATAGAAGAAATCGACACCGAAGTTATCTTTAAGTAAGTTCCCTGATCTCTCTGTGAAACCTCGGCTTGTTTAAGGTGTTTAAACACAGATTGATCCTGATTTTGATCATTTTTATTTTTAATTTTCTGTTAAGTCCTTAACTTGACCACCCAAACGTATGCTTTAATTGACTCTAACAGGAAAAAAGACCACACAACTGGAACCAACATTTAGTTTTTATACTTACTAATAGAACCAACATTTTGTTTTATCAGAACAAAAACTAGAGAAAGCCCTACTGGTTTATAAATTATGGACTGCTGGGAACCAATAGGTGGTTTTATACTTTCACCTTTTTGTCTTTCTTTTGGTTTTGTTGTTTGTATTTCCTTCTAATTCATGTGAAGCACTTTGAATTGCCTTGTTGCTGAAAATATGTTATACAAATAAAATTACCTTATATGAATTATGTATAAACGACTAAGGTTGAGCGATATTAATAAGAGCTATTATTTTATAGGCAACTAATGGCTGTGACTGCATGACAGCAATGTAGCCCCATAAACAAATAATATTCTTGTAAAACATTCCCACTGATAAAATTTCTTTTTTAGACACCAGTCACATAAAAATGTGATTTGTATAATTAAACTGCACATAGTACCTGTTTTTAGAAAGGTTTTCAAATTTGTAGATGCATTAAAGAGCGGAGAAAATAGTAAAATTGATCAGTTTTTGGATGTTTTTAAACTTCATTAATTGGAATTTATAACAGTTATAAATCAAAATTCTTAAGAAATTTATCATGATAAATTACATAAATTCCTACTCCTCTAAGTGACATTTGAACAATGAAGATTGACTTTTATAAAGTTGCTGTCTAAACTCTTGGTGGATGTTTTTAAAAATAATTACAGCTACAGAGTAACATAATAACCAGTAAAACTCCAAGGTTACAGATTAACAAAAATACTCTTTGACCTGCATGCAAAATGCTTTGAGTGGCAGAAAACTGACAGTGCTCAGCACTTTGGCAGTGAAGCTGGTCAGAATCAAGATTCACTCATTTAAAGTTAACATATCACACTTTTAAACTCTTTCTTTTCACATTTGGATCCTTCAGTTGTGGTTTTCTAAAGTAGGACTGTAACACTTTGTCCAAATTCATCGTTTTAAAATAATAGATATCAATGCTGCATCAAGAGAGACTAACTTCAGATTTTCTGCAGTAATAGACTCCAAATGTGCAACAAAATGTATTTATCCTTTCCACTTCCAAATTGAGCTACTTTTTGTTTTTCTGTGGCATAAAAAAAAAAACAATTGTTTGTGAATTTGATGATGAAATATGAAAAGGATCACATAAATATTGTATGAATTTCCAAACTTCCTGTTTGTTTAAGGCTAGCTGACCAGATGCGTGTGATGACGTTCCCTCAGTGGTTTGAGCTTCTGGAAAACATCTTTGAGAGTTTCCTTCTCTTCCTGCAGAGAATCAAGGTGAGGTTTTATTACCCGTCTCAGATAACTAACGAGATGTTTGGGTCAATACACTGACCTGCAAAGTCTTATTTTCTTCCTCCTTGTCTTTCCTAGGATACCTTAAACGTGATCAGGAATGTAGTTCTTCAGGTTCTGTCTTCAAACCATAAGAATCGACTCCTGGCAGAAACCAGTTCAGTGCCAGCGGGGCAGGAAGTCTCCCAGGGGCCACTGGCCCTGCAGGGGGAAGCTGAGCTGGCTTATCTCACCCATGAGGGTCTGTTCATCAGTGATGCGTTGAATGAAGCCCAGCAGCATCAGCAGGAGTCGGGGGTGGCGGGTCAGGATCAGCGCTCTGCAGAAGGCTCAAGGTTCCAGCAGAACCGGACTGAAACTGCTGCAGAAGGCGACTCTTCCTCTGGGATCTCTGAGATTTCTGCAGGCAGAGAATACAGCTTCATGTACGTTTCCCAGTGTCAACATTTTATTTTTTGTAATTAAGTTTCTTTTAAAAAATTAAACATTTTAAATTCATAAAAAATTTAAGTTAGCCTTAAATTTAATTTTTGACCTAATATGTCTTGGGGCATTATTTTAGGAGGATATTTAGTTTTCTGTCAGTCGTCCTCAGACATCTTCACTGCGTTCTGACTCAAGCCGGTTGCGGCTATCACTAACTAGCTGCTAATTCACCATTGCTAGCTAGCTGGCTTTTTTTGAGTTTTAGTAGTAAGTAGTTGCATTTACTTAAGTAACTTTGGTAACAAGCACAGGCCACTTACCATCTATTTACTTGAGTAAACTCCTGCATACTGTGAGTATCTTCACTGATTAAAGAATACGTTTGCTTTAATCAAAAATTCACCAGACACTGACACACACCTGCGGTTTTTGTTAGTTTCATAGGTTTTATTTTGAAAAACTGATTGGAAAATGGTTTCTTTAGCCTGAATTGTTTTTCTTTTTATATGAATTTTCATTTTGGTCTTTAAATTCCCAAAATTTCCACTTTTATATTTTGGTCCATCTGTTGTAATTTTTAAATATTAAATGATTGTTTTGATAAGTTACTCTGGTATAAGTACAAATAAGTTGTTACTATGTTATAATTTCTTGGACAGCTACTTTTTCTTGAGTAAAAATATGTTGAAGTTCTATTTGATTAGGATTTCTTTGCTGCTCTGACCACAAGTAAACGCAAATTTATTACCAGTTGGCTAGATAATATTCATTTTTGACACTTTCTCACTTCTGTTGCCAACCTTTTGCATTTTGTTAAAAAGAAACTTTTAAGCTTTGCGCTACAGGGTGTAGAAAGTCATTGTGGAGTGAGGAAAGCACAAAGCTACAAAGAGACCCCAGAAAATTCACAATATATGTTGTACTTGATTGTAATACACTAGAATCTCCCAACCGCCCCTGATGGTTGTACTTAATTTTAACAATCTTTAATAGAAGTTTGTTCTAAGTTCAGATGGAAATGACCGCCAAAGGCTTCTCAGCTAAGCTATAAACTGTGACTCTGCTTGTTTTTCAGTGCTGGTGAGAACCCGATGCCCACTGAAATGGAGCTGAACCGCGTCATCAACAGCCTGCAGGAGCTGCTGTACGTAGCTTCTGACGTCAGTCACGACCGCTGCGTCAAAGTCCTGACGGCCAGAGCCAAGGTAGCGTGAGATCGGTGTTTTCAGAGAAAAAGATCCGGGTTTTAGGGTTTCTGTTCGGTTTCATGGAACTTTCCTCCCGACAGGACGGGTCCCTGGAGCGCCTGAGCTCGGCGGAGTTCGTGTCGCTGTCTCAGGCGGTGGAGGCCTTCGTCAGGAATACGGAGGATCTGTGCGGCAGGCGCAGTGTTTCCCTGAGGGGGGCGCTGCAGAGCCAGGCCAACCGCTTTGTCAACCGATTCCACGAAGAGCGGAAGACAAAACTCAGGTAAATCTGCTTTTTTTTCCTTTTCCCCCCTTCTGCTTTATTAAATTGATTTTATTATTTTACTGGTGTATCTTTTAATTGATTTTATGCACTTTGTAAAGCGTCCTTAAGTGTCAAGAAAGGTGCCTATAATTACAATATATTATTGTTAATAATGGCACACTAGATTAGCCATTGTTTGCATAAGAAATTAAAATAATGAGAAAATGACAATTCTATTACAGAAAGAAAACAAAATTGGACATTTTGAGACATACGTGCCAAGAAGCCTCATGTAGAAATAAATCAAAACAAAAGATTTTATTCAGTTTGGGAACAATCCCGTTAAGTTGTTTCTGCTTTTTGATTAGATGTAAGCAAATATTAAAACTTAATATTTAAAAAACACAGTGAAATCTGGTTTCCTCTATAACTGTCCACAATAAGCGAGTTACATTTAATTCCCCTTTGGGACCAATAAAATGTTTTGAAGTTGAAAAAAGGACTAAGAACTGTAGAAGTATTTTACATGTAACGCTGTTCTTTCAGTGTTGAATTTGAATGTTTTCAGTACCAGGCAGGTTTTCTGAAGGTTTGTTTTTGTTGTTTCTGTGCAGCCTCCTCCTGGATAACGAGCGCTGGAAGCAAGCCGAGGTTCCAGCAGAGTTTCAGGATCTGGCCAACTCCATCGCTGACGGCAAAATATCTCTACCAGAGCGCAAAGTGTCAGGTCGGCCCAAACAGCAGTTCATTCTTTACCGTCTTGTCAGAGTTGTTGCATTCACCAGTCATAATGAAATGCTTTCTGTAATATTCCCTGTTCAGTGAGACACTAACAGTATATAAATGTTAAAAACAAACTACTGGAAAAACAATTTATCCAACAGGCACAGAGGACAGAAAACCTGCGGAGTTTCTTCTCGTTAATGGCCAAAAATACGCTGTTGTCGGGTAAGTTTCCTCACAAAATGGAAACCTTTAATGAGGTTTAGTGATGTTGGAGACCAACTTGAACTCAATTCTTGGGTATAAATGAATTTAATCTACTGCTGTCGACATTAACACACAATTAATCTAAAAAGTTTAATGCGCTAGTGTTATATAATGAAATTAATCGCTTTATCCTTCCACTGAAGCACAACCAGTTCATAGTTAACATTTCTAAATTACGTTTGAAACAAAATTACTTCTTTTAATGAATATGAAAACCTGAAAAACTCAGATCTTTGGTTTGAGACACTAAAATACTTTCTTGGATATTTTTTGAAGTTTGCTTAATGACGTAGTGGCTATAGTGGAATTAATCAGATTACACTTTTTTTATCCATTGACAGCCGTAACACATGAACTGAATGCAGCAACCAGAGCAGGTTTGTTTTGAAAATCTCCTTTCTGTTTGTTCAGAACCGTTTTGCTGCTGATCCGGATCTTTCTGGAATACTGTCAGTGTGTGAATGACATCCCATCCATCGCTACGGACATGCTAACGCGTCTGTCAGACCTGCTCAAGGTGAGGAGCTTGACAGAGGGACGTCCCAACCCAGTTCATCAGAACAGAGTCGCCATGACGACTGTGTTCAGTGGGAAGCTAACGGTTAATGTCAGAGATGTCTGGAAAACAAAGAAGTATCAGGACTGTAGATGCGAATGTGTGGTATATGTTTTTTTAGCTTCTGTTTTTGTAAAATTGACACCTTGAAAGACAAGGTTAACCAAAAATCTTGAGGTTTTCTTCCTGTTGCAGCACTTTAACTCCCGCAGCTGTCAGCTGGTTCTAGGAGCAGGAGCTCTGCAGGTCGTCGGCCTCAAGACCATCACTACAAAAAACCTGGGTACGCACCAACACTGAACCAGTCATTTTTACTTGGTTTTGTTTGATTCTGAATGGCATTGCTGTGTGTGTGTGTGTAGCATTAGCATCCCGCTGCCTGCAGCTGGTGGTTTACTACATTCCCATCATCAGAGCACATTTTGAGACCAAGCTACAGCCCAAACAGTTCAGTGTTCTCAGACACTTTGACCACATCATGAAGGTAACTAAAAAATCATTTTGAATTTATATCCAGATTTTTGGTTTGATCTCTGGAGGGTTTTTTTTATTTTGCAGGACTACAACGATCACATCGCAGAAATCTCCGCCAAGCTGGTGGCCATCATGGACAATCTGTTTGAGAAGTTTTTATCAAAGGTAACATCAGAAACTCTTTTTGTGTAAATCTCACATGACCAAATGATCAGCTGGTCATCTCACTCCTTCTCTGTTTCTTCCTTCGGCCATCTTGGTTTTTCTCTGGTTCTGAAAGCGACCGGGCTGCCAGTGGTACTTTAATATTAATCACGTCGGTTTGTACCGGCCTTGGGAACATTTTGTTCCGGTTTTGCTGACTGATTATTCCAAATTGAGATATATTGTAAAAATAATTTAGGTTACGTTCACACAGCAGGCAAATGTGACTTTTTTACTGCAGTCTGAACAACCCGATTCTGAACTTTCTATCCCCCAAAAAATCAGATTTTTGCCTCTTCCATATGTAGTACTAAATCAGATACGAATCTGATTGTTTTCACAGTGCTTGCAGTTTCAACCAGGATGCCAAATTTCATCCAACTTTTACTCCATTCGTTATTACTTCTGTAAACGGTCCACTATTGTGTGGCGTCAACATTCCTCGTTTTCACATATGAGTCGCTTTGGAGTTGGAAACCACTTACACAGAAGTCTGATTACGTCATTCAGTAGTTTGAATGACTGTAGAAAAAGAAAATCCAATTTCTGTTATAAAAAAAATTTATCTGAATTGAGCATCAAGACCTGCTGTGTGAGCTCTGCCTTGGTGACCCGATTCAGACGGCGTTATTCTAAAAATCCGATGTTTTTCTGCTCAGTAAATGCACCGTGCTCTAATGCTGCCAGGTCAGAGCGGAGACAACACACCTTGGTGCTGAACTGAAGCAGACTCTGTGGTGTGTGGGGGAGGAACGTTCTAGAAAGGAAACTTTATTTTTTTGCAGAGATGTCAGCTGTTCCTCCAGGCAGCTAAGTGGGGATATACACAACAGGAAACTGAATGTCTTAGTAAAGGTTCTCCAAGTTCCCCTTCTGTTGGGAACATTTTGTCCATAAAGTGATGTTGTTTTTAAATCTGGAAACTAGGCTGATGTCAAAATTAAATGATTATAAGTAGTAGTGTTTTGTTTTTGTTACCTTGTTAGCGACATTTGCACTGCAGCACCTTAAAACAAAATCCCAAATCAATCAAGAGATCATATGTTGAGTATATTAACAGATATAGTAGGTGACCTTGTTGCTGGTTCTGCTGGGTGTGAAGTCCAGGTTGATCTGCAGCAGCTGAGTGAGTTACCTGCTGTTTTTATCCCTCAGTATGAAGTGAAAGCCCCGATGCCGTCGGCCTGCTTCAGAAACATCTGTAAGCAAATGGCCAAGATGCATGAAGCCATCTTTGATCTGCTGCCTGAAGAACAAACTCAGGTGAGGTTCTGGGTTAAAGGTCACCTTCCAGTAATCTAAAATGTTTTATTTTTTTAAAAAAAGAAGTTGAGCTGGAATGGAAACGTGTTTTTCTGCACAGATGCTGTTTCTAAGGATCAATGCTTGTTTTAAAATGCACCTTAAGAGGCAGTTGGCTCGACTCGGGGTCAGTAATGATGGAGGACCGCAGCATGGGTAACGCACACACACACACACACACACACGCACGCTACTTATTACCTCTTTCTAATAATAATCTTAGTCTTAGTTGTGATTTCATACATTCTTTTAAACTCAAGATTGAAACATAAGCAGCATTGAACAGTTTGTATAGGTCAACAGGGTCGTCTTCAGAGATTTACATCAATGTTAATAGAATAAAACTTTTTGCAACAAGAACTAGAATCCCAGAGTTAAAAGAACTCTGTTGGGCCAAATTATTTTTCCAACTTAAAATACAAAATCATTTTTTTGTTTTAATCTGCACAACTATAAATTAAACATAGAATATTTTAATGAAACAAAGAGGCACTTTTTCATCTTAAAAAAAGGCAATTTCTTAACTTTTGCGGTAATTTTTTTTTTGTTTTGTTTATTTGATTTCATTCTACAAAATCTTTGAGTTGATTCCCAGCAACAAAAATTAGAACTTTCTTCAAAAAATCCTTCTATTAACACATTTAATAGAATTAATGTGCTCTAGTTTTCTTGTTTGTTTTTTTTTTTTTTTGGTAAAAAATCGCCGGATATTTATAGCCATATTTACTTTGTGCCTAACACTGCTGTACCAGGACAAAATTACAACATAAAATACGGTTCTGTTTTCAAAAATGGCACATTTCAGTCCAAAGTATGTTGAATTGAGTAGAAATATTTTTATAAAATGTACAAAAATGTGCTTGTGTGTTTCTGCAGTACAAGACATCAGACTTTTTACAGTATGTGAAAAATGAAACTATGCGAACAGGGACATTTAGATGCTGGGGGAAAATGTTATTTAAAATGAGTAAAACTGGCCAAATACCAGCAGAAATGTTTCTAAGTGAGCAAACTCCTGCTTGGATAAGTTTGTTTTTTGTTTGCTTGTTTGTTTCTTTTTAATTAGAAGATTAAAGTCATCATATTACAAGGATAAAGTATGAAAATTCCAACTTAAAAAATAGTTGTACTTTGGCAGAAGTTTTACAGGTAATACTTAATAGAATACTTAATTTTTAAACACATCAGAATCAAATTATCAGTAGCAGGATTTTCAAACAATTGTGTAAACAACAGTCCATTTCAGAGAAGGAACAACACAAACTGATCTGGTTGCATCAGATCCTGATGACTTTATCAAAGTTTTCTTTTCACATTAAACCAACTTTTTGTCTGTAATTTTAAGATGTTTTTTTCTGGCAAAGCTGCATATTTATTCTGCTTATATCACTATTCTCATAAGTAAACAAAAATGATGATCTTGTATACGCCATCGTTCAAGTCACAGGATAAAAAAACCCACAATTTGAAAATATTTTCTGTAATTTGTAATTATTAAAATAATGAAACACTTGCAATAAGTTTCCTGATATCAGTTATTTAGTATAAACTGTGTCTGCAGGCTGGTGGTGGTGGATGTGGCCTTCTACACGGAGAACATCCTGGCTCTGAAGAGCCTGGAGCAACTCGACCTGAACATGGCCGAGATCTGGGAGCAGAAGAGGTGATGGAGTCTGGACGTCCAGATCAGACGATACCCTAACGCCCAGAAACGACGGGTGATCCTGGCCAAAAGTGGCCGTCTGAGACGAGGGGTGGAGGAGGCCCCGCAGGGACCAAAACACACTAATCTAGGAGAAGAGGAGCAGCGACGGCGAGCTGGAACGTTGACGGCTACAGAGACGACAGAAAACGCACACAGTCTCCTTTAAGCTATCGCCACCTCATCCCACTGTGTGCAATTCAACACAAACGCTAGTAAATTATTGGAGTTGCTTAGTGGGAGGAAGGAAAACAAATGGTGAGGTAATTTATTTTTCTGACGTCTTGCAAACATTCGTAACTGGGACAAACTTTTTTCCTTCAGCTGGCTGCAATGTTTAAAGGGTTTTTCTTACTTTTATACTATTAACTAAACAGCTTTTTGGGACTTGTTGTGGGGAAATCGTGATCCTGAAGAATCTAAAGCATCCCCGACTGTGAAAGCATCTCAAACCTCAGCTTCATCCTGTCAGTACCAAAGTCAAATTGCTACCAACGTGGGGATTCTGCTGTTTAACCAATCATGCATCACATCTTTAGCTGGTTGCTACTCAGGCTTTTCTTTTTTCTTTTACCCACTGTCAATCATCAGAGAATCCCATACACACCCGCTGTTTTGTAACTATCAGAGCATGATGATGATGATGAAGAGGAGAGCAGAGACCAGCTTGTAGCTTTTCACTGGCAGATTATGAAACGGTTGGATTGAGTTAAAGTCCCTACAGGTGGTTCAGTGCGTTTAGTTCTGTTCAGGAACGTTTCCCCACTTCAGCTGCCTCTGTTCAATCATAATTTAGGGGGAAATCGGGGTGCTACGTTTTCCTATGAAGGAAAACCGATAAAATCCTAACAAACATCGGATGTGAATCGGTGATAGTTTGAAGTCGGTGAACTGGAAACTTCTTGAGCACATCTGTCTCCTGTACGACGCTGAAAGCATGAACGCTCATCACTGTTTGCATCAGAAGTGCCTCCTTTTGATCTGCTGTTAGACGACACATCTGAGCTCTTCGATACGGTGTGCCTACCATACCACTGTGTGTCTGTGCAAAGGAGAGAGTCTGGGAGCATGTGTGAGAGTCCAAAAGATGTTGATTTCTTTAATCCTGCTGTGAATAAAATGGGATGATGGACTGCATTGTGTTGTGTTTTCTGCTGTCAGATTTCATTTTAAATAGGGAGTTTATTCAACACTTCGTTAGCCTGGCCATTGCCTTCCTATGCTGTCCCACTTAAGTCTCAGTTTACAGCTCAATCTGGGCTAAACTGGTGACAGTTTATTTTGAAACAGGAAAAATATAAACTTTTCAGATTAAAGGTTTATTTTTTCAGTTTCAGACTTGACACACTTTATGGCCCCAATTTAGCTCCATATTTCTCCCATTGACCTGGATTTCTCTGGTATAATTTCAACCGGTCCAATCAGCAAGCAAAAGTTAACGGAGTTGATTTTCTGTGCCGTTTTAGATTTGTAGTCTGCTTATAGTTTTAGCAACGGCAGCGGTGGAAGTGAACTCAAACCGTTCTGTCCAAGTTGGCCACACTTCCTAATATAAAATAGAAGTTGATTTAATCAGAGCACACATTTTTAAATCACAATTATTTCGAAAAAACATACACAGTGCTTTCCCGCGCCTCAAAACGTTGCAACTTTGTGGCTGTGGGCAAAATGCATTTGGCACAAATGGCTCTTTAGACGGCAAAGGTTGCTGACCGCTGGGTTAGACAAATATTTTACATCTGTTTTCACTTACAGTTTCAAATAAATTTCAGAAGACTGAGAATTTTTAAAACATCACTGTCCTACTTTCATTAAATCAACCAAATTTAATAAAAGATGAAGCTCATGTCAGTTTAACAGACAACTGAACACTCCAATCATATCATACAGTTTTATTGAGGAAAAATGTTCCACGTCTTGCAGCAACAGCAAGTTCCCTGATGATCCGGAAAACAAATCTGACCTAAACATTCACATTTCCCGTCTGAGAAACAGCAGAAATCTCTCCAAAGTGCACATGGCGTTGTGTGGGCTCCTTTTCCTCCCAGAAGGCCTCAGTGATCGAGGATCCTCAGGTTTCCTGAGACGATCTTGTTCTCCAGCATCGCTCCAGCCGGAATGTCGATCCTGTCGCCGTGGTTGGCGATGATGATGACGGTTCCCTGGTGAGAATGACGCATTTCATGATTTCACTTTAAACATGAAGCTTTAAAGTGAAATCAAATTGATTGTTGGTTGGATATTAAATCAAAGTTATTTATTTACACCAGGGGTGTCCAAAGTGTGGCCCCCAGATAGAATTTAAGCTGGGCACTTATCCAACTTTTTACTGAAAGTGAGTAACAATAGACAGTATTTATACTTCAATAATTTTTTTTTTTTACAGTTTTGTCATATATTTATTAGATATTTTGATTATTTATACAGAAAAAGAAAAAAATAACCACAGCAGGACAAAAGTTGTACAGCACTGATACAGAAATCAAATCAGGAGGAATTTAAATTAATTACTTGATGAAATTTTCCTTTTTTATTTTAATGGTAGACCGATATCCAGAAAAAAGTTAATATAAACTGCATGTGTTTCTTTTAATTAGACAAGCTCGGGCCAATACACAGGTTCCATTTAGAACTTTATTACAAAAAAGTGATTAATTGCGTTAATTTCTATGTAATAAATTAATTGAAATCAACACCTCGTAAGTAGAAATTAAAACATTAATTCTTCTGAGATGGGAAAAACAGGGCATATTTTAGCTTTACCTTCAGAGAGACGTTCTTTCCAAAGGTCACGTCTCCGGACACAGTGAGGTGATCCAACTCCAACATATCTGGGATATTTTCAAACCTGGTCAGAAAGTCCTGAACCTGCAGAAACAAACAAACAGCATCTGGCTGCAGAAACTCAAAGCATGTTTCGCCCATCATCAGTCTGGCTTTTGTTTGATATTTGTTTACAGATGAAATGGTAGAAACAGGTTGTGATGGTTGCAGACCTTGGTGAAGGAGCTGCCCAGTTTAACATGCGGCGTTGTGGGAAACTCCCTCTTCTTGCTCATGGTGAGCGAGCCGGCGTCCAGGCTGTACAGGTTGGACATCACCAGCAGGAGGTCTGACGAGGTCTTCACCGGCAGGAAGCGGCTTCGGGGGACGTTCACTCCCATGGCGTTGTTAAAGCTCTTAATGGCGGCGCCCACTGCTGTCTCCAGCTGGATGACATTCAGACCACCGTCTAATGTCTGCAGAGGAGATTAAAGTTCAGGTCAATCCAAAATGTTTTACATTTGATTCAGAGTCAAAGAATACAATCCGTGAATGTTGTTTTCGTAATTGATGGTTCAGTACATGTATAAAATTTTCAGCTGGTGGGGTTCACTTTCTCACTGCATTGTCTCAAATGACAGAGAAAAATAGAAAAACCCTTTCATCCCCGTCACTAGTGGCGCTACATCATTCTCTTTTGTTTTTGGTAAAAGACTATGAGCCATTTCTCCAGGTAGCTCTAGAGTCATGCTTTTGCTTTGGTTGTATTTACCCAGAATGCTCTATGCTATAGTGCGCTTCCTGCTTTTGAAGCGGTCTCCGGTCCACTTGGCGCTCACGTGGATTCATACTGCAAAAGAGTTCACTTCAACCAAACCGAAACTGAGGGTTGTAGGCAAACCAGAGTTCAAATGAACCTCCTCAAATGAACCGGACTATCAGTGTGAGGACTGAACAGGGCTGGTGTGAATGCACCCTAAAAAAGTTAGTGCATTCAGACCAGCCCTGTTTAGTCCGCTTTGGAGAGGTGTGAGTACACAATCAAATTCTAATGCGGACCAAACAAGAGACTCTGGTCTGCCTAAAAACCTCGGTCTCAGTTCGGTTCGAAAGCATAAATGGTCCAAGTGGACTGGAGACTGCTTCAAAAGCAGGAAACGGATTATAGTGTAGAGCATTCTGGGTAAATATAACCAAACAAATGAGTAAATCTAGCTGTAGAGGGAGAAATTGTTTGTGGTCTTTTACCAAAGATAAAAGAGAAATCCTACAACTATTACAATCTGATGTCACTCCATTTTTGTTTACATCTAGCGAAGGAGAAAGTTACACTCGGTGTCTTCTTCAGAGGTTTTTGTGTCGTTTCTTTCAGTGGTTCAGCCAAAGGTGAGGAGATGAACAGGTTTTCAAAGGATTTGGTTTCTTTGACACAGTGTGAAAGCGAACTGCACCAGCAACATTTTAAAATGTTGCAATTTTGGCCTTAATCAAACTGAGTCTACCCTAACACAGATCTTCTGTTCATCAGAGGCCCTCTCGACTTACCTTTGGGTTTACGATGATCTCCAGGTCCATGCTGTTTTTCTCCTGCAGCCTCTTGATGGCCGGCAGGGAGATCCACAGGTTGTTGGTGTTGAAGATCTTGAACTTGGTGACGGACTTGAACTCGTCCACGTGGGCTTTGGGGACCTGAGCGATCTCCAGCAGCCTCAGATGATCCTCATACTGGATCAGAGTTCCACCCTGCAGAGACACAGACGAAGGTGGGACTGAGCAGATTCCTCAGATCGGTACAGAAACCAGAAAGCAGGATAAACCGCGTTCACCTTGACGTCAGCTCTGGTCTTGTCCGTGACCTCCATGACGAACTCGCAGCGTTTGTCGGCCGGCTGGCTCATCAGGTGGTGGAGGATGAAGAGATCCACAGTGGCTCCCAGGTTGTCGATGTTGGACACAAAGATGTACTCTCTTCCCTCAGCCAGGAGTTTGTCCAGCAGTCCGGAGTTGCAGAAGCTAGCGTAGATGTCTCCGTGTCCCGGCGGGTACCAGGCCTCCGTGTTCTCTCCGTTCACGCCCATGCTCTTAGCGATCGGCAGCAGAGACTCCTTGTTTATTCTCGGATACCTGATTGAATGAAAAGTAGCTCATTGAGACTTTTACAGTTAATTTTTTACACAACTGAAATATTTTGTCTGTCATGTGATACAAGAATGAAAAAAAAAATCTGTTTGAGCAGCAATTTTAACTCTTAACAGTTTTTTGATTCAGTAAGTTTGAAATGTAGCAAATTTTTCTGACTGCCAACATTCTGCACTGCAAAAAACCACATCTTGGTCTAGTTTCTAGTCTAAATGTCTTAGTACACTTAAAATAAAACAAAACTAACTTAAAGGTAACTTTTTTTTGCAAGATGCAGGTAGCTAAGTATTTCTCCAATATTAATTTTAAAAAGTGCTAATTCCACTGGAAGATCATTTAACTTATAAGACATTTCTCCTATAAGTGAAATAATCTGACAGTGGAAATGCGGTAGGACATTTTCATCAATATTACGAATTATTTACATAAAACAAGCTGCTATATTTTGCTGAAAAGTTACTTTTAAGTTGGTTTCGCCTTATTTCAAGTGTACTAAGATATTTGCACTAGAAATACTTGGTAAGATTTGTGTTTTTGCAGTGTAAGGGATAAGACATTTCCTGCTGAAAGCCTACAACTCCACATTGGAGATCATCTTGAGGAACCTGGAGCTGAAATAATAATCATTACTTGATTAAAGTGTAGGAACTAATTTATTCCAAGACTGACATTTACAATAAAAAACCAAGAAATCCAAGAAATCACAGCCTTTTCTCAATAGTTTGCTGCTCCACATTTGGCAGCTTTGAAGCCCCAAATCTTTTTGAATACAATCCCACCATAAAATAAAATGTGCATATGCTTTCCTTGATACACTGTATGGACAGGATTTGTTTAAAAACTTTCCTGACGTCTCATTTAACTTCTTAAGCAACTAGTTACAGGACACCAAATGGATGTCAGTGCATTGTGCACCTGCTCTGGTTGAAGGTGTGGATTTTGACCCGGTGGTGTGTGTATTTCTGCAGGATCTTCTTGGTGTCGTCATCAGTGTTGAAAGAGTTCATGAGAACCAGCGGCACGTCAGCATTAAAGGTTTTGTTAAGATGCTGCAAACAAACAAGCAGAAAGAGATTTGAAAACATGAGCAGCTGATCTAAATGCTTCTTCCCACTGCAGAGCTGCTGCTGCACCTCGATCTGCTGCACAGTCAGGTCCAGGAAGGTGTTCTCGTTGCGGACGCTGATCAGACTTTTGGGGCCCTTGCAGCCCATGCTGGTTCCCAGACCTCCGTTCAGTTTGACCACGACCAGCTTGTTGAGGCAGGAAGTGATGCTTTCAGGGAGTCCCTTCGCCTTGATCCTGTCGTAGGGCTGAACCTGAGCAAACAGAAGAGAGAGGATAACATTTACACACAGACAGCTTCAGTTATTACAGCTAGAAACCTGGGAGTAGTGATGGACTCAAACCTGAACATTCAGAGTCACATAAAGACATTTACAAAGTTGGCCTTCTATCACCTGAAGAACATTTCCAGGATCAGAGGACTAATGTCTCAGTGAGATCTAGAGAAACTCATCCATGATTTTATTACTGCAACAGTGTCTTCTCAGGTCTGTCTAAAAAAATAATAATAATCAATCCTCCAGCTGCAGCTGATCAGAACGCTGCTGCTGGAGTTCTGACTGAAACCAGGAAGTTAGAGCTTCTAAAATCCTTACACCGGCTCCCTGTAGCTCAGAGAATAGACTTTAAAATTCTGCTGTTAGTTTTTAAATCACTGATCAACTTAGCACCACAACACATTAAAGATCTGCTGCTGTTGTCATAGCAACATTCCAGACCTCTCAGGTCTTCAGGTTCTGCTTTGCATCCCCAGAAGCAGAACCAAACATGGAGAAGCAGCATTCAGCTTCTATGCACCACAAATCTGGAACAAACTTCCAGAAAACTGAAAAACAGCTGAAACACTGAGTTCCTTTAAATCCAGACTAAAATCCCTCCTGTTTTAGAGTTGCTTTTGAACATTGATCAGTATATTCAATGTGTTTTGATCATTTTAACAATGGCACTTGACAAAATGTAATTTTATTGCTTTTCACAACTGTTGACTTTATTACGCATTTTTAATTTTAGATTATCAGACGTACTACTGTGTGTAACCTTAAGTCAAACAGTGCAGGAATGACAGCTTTTTCAAGAGATTCTAGTGACTTCCTCTCTGTATGTTTAACATTTATTTGCACCCTGTAAATAACCATCTTGTTGGAAATGTTCATACAATAAGAACTGGATTTATTGTAGCGATACTTTAAAATTAACTGTGTTTGAAACCATCCAAAACTCTTTTGATTTCAACATTTTCACAAAGTGAAAAATGGGATTATTACTGGAGCTCACTGTATCTATATGAAGATGCTGGACTTTTTCAAATCAAAGGACGTCTGTACCTAAGTAGGACTTTTTACACTTTTATGAGTCGCTGTGATCAATCAAAGTAGTATTGACCTTCCCAAACACACCATTTCAGGGTCAGAGATCACTAAATAGCATAACAGGTTGAGCCAGATGCTTTTATTTTCTGCGGTCATGGCCGATTATTTAAAAATCAGTCCTTAAAATAAACATCTAAAGGTTTGCTTTCTATTGGCTCCTGACAGGCGTAACTGAGCGGCGGCTTACGGTTTCACTTTGAACACACTGTGAGTTTCAGTACCAGCTGTAATTTAATCAGGCAGCAGCAGAGAGGCCTTCATTTGACATTCAGATAGTTTATGTAGAGGAATCACACAAGTCAGTGCCAATCTAAAACTGATCTGCAGGTTTAGCAACTGACTGAGAAACGCAACCAATCCTATAGACATTGGTTTCTCAAACTTTCCAGCTTCTGAGCAACAAGATAAAAATGTAAGCGGGTCACAACCCCGACTCTTCGTTGAGCATGGAGGCATTTTTACAAACTCAGTTTAAAAAGTGGTGTGATGACAATCAGCTTCAGCGGCCAAAATATTGGTCAACTTGTTGCTTTTATTTATTAATTTATTTTGATCTTTTACAGATTTCTCTCAGCCTGGTCATGCCTGTCTGGACTTTCTTCCATTGACTTGGATTTATCTGGTAGAAAGTTTTAGAATTGTAGTCTGCCTGCAGCTTTAGCAATGGCTAACAGACTAAAGAAAACAGGTTTGTAGGCTAAACAAAACATGTTCATTACATTTTTTTGCTCAAAATTATTCTTAGATAATGAGATTTCTGTCTGGTCAGTTCTGATTTTTTTTTTCAACTCCTTTCACAATGAGCTTCTTTCAGGGCGTCTTCTCGCTTTAAATCCAAATAAGCTGCTGCTAGCCACGCCCCCTAACTCAACGGTCACACTCACATGTGAAAATGGCTGCAAACAGATGCGCAATTGTACAACCGTATATCTTTAAAAAGCAGAAGTGGAGCCTCCTGCACAATCAACAAGGACGTAGCTAGTGGTTTCTGCATGGGAAGTCAACAACAAAACACTTGTCTTTTCCAGCAGCCATTGTACAACGTATTCAGCTAGGAAACTGTTAAGGCCCATTAATTGTCACTTAACAATCGGAAAGTTTTTGAAATGGCTCATTTTCTGGACACCAGAAAACTTCAACTTATTGCCAAAAATGCCTAGGTTTTTTTTTTTTAGAAGCAGTTGACTAAATGGAAGAACAAAAATGTGCATAAAGTGAATTTTGCATAATAGGTTCCATTGAAATTGGTCATTTCTGCTGTTTTATTTTTTTTAAATCAAATGTGTCTTGCTGATGGTAAATGAAAAAAAAAAAATAAAAAGTGAACAGGGGATGGTTGCGTTCAGCTGAAATCGACTTTGTGGAGAGTGGAGACGTTGTTCAGGGGGCCTTCAGTAATTTTGCTGTGAAGACTGACGATGTGATGGATGCAGTTTTTGTTTTTCTGTGTCAATAGCCGGGCTCATTTCTAAAGAGGACCTCAAGGACCCAGACTAGCATGTTCAGAACCCCAGTTGGATCTCAGCTTTGGGAGCTGTTGCTATAGACTGCTATCCCTCTGTCTTCGACCAGCTGTCTGTAACCTGAAGACCTCGTGTCCTGGTGAAGTTATTGGGGGAAGGGCAGCTTTAAAGCTAGAGAAAAGCTCTTAAACACCTCCCCCCATTACAGCAGACATGTTGATGAAACATAAACACACTGACTTATTGAAAAACAACTTTCTGCAGGAGCAGAAGAAGAAACCAGGCTGTGTGTTGGCCCTGTTTCTGATTTCTATTTCAAGTCCAAATGAATGCTGTGCAACAGGTCAGTGATTAATGTCAGTGTTGCACCAAACCAGCAACAGCTGCATACCAAAATATATTTTCATATAAATTAAACTCATCTTCTCATGTGATCCGGTGATTATCAGCAGTAGTAAGGAGTCAGGTGGGTGGATGTCTCGGGGGTCTAATGTCTTCTAAAGTGAACTTTGTGAATGCTGTGGCGGTCAGTCTAATCTTAGCCGTAACCTTCGCTGTCCTGGGTATTCTAGGAGTGTGTGTGGGTGTGTGGGGGTGTGTGCGTGTGGGTGTGTGTGTGTGTGTGTGTGAAAAGTCACCATGCTGATGAATAACTGGTTAGAACCTGGATGTTCTCAACGTCTAGGTCTGGTTACACTTGCTTGTTTCAGGGGGATGACGCGTATTCCCATTCTACTGCCAATGAATCATTTAAATGAACAGTTCCACGTTGTTGTGAATGAACTGGAGTCAAACCAGCAGATTAATTCAATCTACACTCCAAAACCACAAAATCCTACTAAGTATTTGTTTAGTTTCTGGTGCAAATATCTTAGTACACTGGAAATAAGACAAAACTAACTTACAAATAACTTTTTAGCAAAATATAAGAGCTTGTTTTAAGTAAATAATTATTCAATATTAATAAAAAAAAAAGTGTAAGTTTCATGTAAGTAGATTTTTTCACTTACAGCGTTGGAAAATTATCTTTTTTATAAGTGAAATAATCTGCCAGCGGTACTAATACTTTTTATCAATATAAAAAATTCTTGAATTTAAACAAGGTCCTATTTCTTGCTAAAAAGTTATGTTAGTTTTTTGTCTTTTTTGGAGTGAACTAATAAGATATGTGCTCTATAGAAACTAGACAAAACTACCTGGAAATGTTTTGTGTTTTTGCAGCGCAGTAACCGTTTTTAAAGTTTACGTAAAAACAAAGACTTGAAATTTAAAGTAAAAGGATTTGCATATATTTTTCTGTTCAACAGTGCTTTCATAAAGTATTAATTTGTCTCCACAAAGTTTTCCACATTTAGTCATATTAGAAACACAAACTTGCATGTATTTTACTGGGATATTATGTAATACACCAACACAAAGCAGAGCACGATGAAGGACAAGGATATTTTCTACTTTAACAAATATTTGCAAAGTGTGAAACACATTCGCATTCAACTCCTTTTAAGATGTTTAGATTTTTGTTTGCAAGTAATTTAGAATAAAATCTATTATTTTTTATCCGCTTCAGAACTTGTGTTTATTTGTCACCACAGATGCACAAACTACAATTTTCTGGCCAATCAGAAATCTTTAAATAGCCTGATCTGCTGATTCCGATATTGTCCGATATTGATTTTTTTATTTTTGTCTCAAAAGTTGCTAAATTTAGCGACAAAGTAAATAAGTTGGCATTAGCGATGTGACTATGTGGCTGATTTTCAGAGCTTTGCAGAATCAGATAAGATTGATGGATAAGATTAGTTTTTTTGTATTTAAGTATCAGCCGATTGATGATGTTCCAAAAATAAGAAAATTGGTGTCGATTTATCAGTGAACCACTAACTGCCACATAAAATTCAAACGAAATTCATCAAAGTAAATAAAAAGACAAGTTGTAAAAAATCTGGAAGGCATTTGGAAGGTTCTGTAAAGTTAAATTCTTAATGTTCAGATCTCCATTTATTGAATGATGACAAAAATAAAGTTACACTAGAGTTTTCTTAAGCTAACCAGGAATGTAGCTGCATGCAGACCAACCCTGTGGGTTCAGTGCGTCCCGAGGGAGTCTGAGTTTCAGGAAGTAAACCAAGTGGTGACTAATCATGTGACTGCTGCTCACAGCTACGCTCTACATGTGAATGTGTCCTTGAGCGAGAACCAGACTCTGAATGACTTTCACTGTCAACACATCAAATAAGGCGACTGCAAATTCACTAGGAGCCACATTTAAAAACCCAGAAATATCAGTTACTATTAAAAGCAGCTAAATATAGCTAACATTCATTTATACTGCAACGTAGGCAACGTTTACGTTTTCTTCCCAAATGGGATGATGCAGACGGACCAGATTATAGCTGAAAAACAAGCTTTCATTAGGCTGAATCGGTCTGCAGAAAACCTGGTTTTATGGGTAATAAGTGGACATTTCAAGACACAAATATGCAGTTAAACTGAGATTTAATTGAAGGGATTTATTTAAAAATAACATGTAGCAAAAGTTTTTAAAGAGTAGAAAGCTGCTGATGCTGATATCTGTACGACTGTGTGCGTGTGTGTGTGCGTGTGTGTGTACTGTGATTGAAAAACAACTGATAGTGATATATTTTTTGTCTTATTTTATTGTACATTCATTTTTATAACTTGTCATATACTGGAGATCGGAATTAGCTTTTGCTATAATCTGGTTAATCACATCAAATTGTGCCATTATAAATAAAATTCATTATCTATGCTGCAGTCTGTTGTAAATTAAATAAAGTTACTTGAAAATTATGGGAACCATTACTTGGATTCAAATGCTAAAGTGAGACTTTTAAATTAAATTGATGTTACATTTAGTTTAGATATACTTTAACTGTATTTGATTTGAGGTAAAACTGTGTGAGAATGTGTTATAAAAAAAAAGACACTGTGCAATCCTGCAGCCTGACGTCTGAGTCGAGGTTTGTTGTGAGCACCAGAGCTGGACTGCAGAACCAGAGGGATTGTGACATGGAGCCGAATAAACAGCGTGACTTCAGGTGTCGGGGGGGGGCTTACCGATTCCTCTGGCGGCCGCTTGATTTTGGCCCAGTCCACTGAGGGACCTTTGACCTGCAGGAATCTGTGGAAGAGGTTCTTGAAGCCATTGAAGTCTTTTCTGGAGACCTGAAAGAAAACCAACCAAAGATTAGTTGTCTCTGATGGAAAACAGGTTTTTCCTCATATTTTGTTTAACCTGAGTGAACAGTTAAAGTACCAACACTGGAAGATGAGCTGCTTGTTGTGGTACCTGGTGTTTAAATTAAACTAATAAATGATCTTTGTTGCAAAGAAAAACTTCTCAAATGAGAAGTTTGGAGCCTGGATGTGGGAATGAAATTAAAAATAACCGTGTATTAGCTGCATTTTGTGAGAATTGCTGATTGATTTGTCCGTTTCTCAATCTAACGGCCATTATTGACACAAGCCAATAAAATATTTCTCTGCATTTTCAAACACTGTAGCAACATGGTAACCAAACAAAGCGGCACACGACTCGGTCTGTGAAAGATGTGATAATGTTCAAACTAGAGATGCACCGATATAATATTAATATCTGTATCGGTACTGAAATTGAAAAAAACTCTAGATCGGGTATCGGTGACAATGTGCTGCATTATTAAGGGCAACTTTATGTTTCATTTGTTATTTTACATTGCATTTAGAATTCCTAATTGCACTTTCTGGACCATTTGAAAGATTTGTTGCAGTTTATTTGTTAGTCAATCTATTATTTTTATTAGTTTCAGTTTCTTTCATTTATTTTAATTGCCTGTTATTTTCCTAATTGCATTGACTGAACAAATTAAAGTTGTTTTTACATGTTGGACCATGTAAAATGTGTGGAGTGATTGGTGTATTTATCTGCTGTAATGCTGCAGTTATAAAATCAATTTGTCTGTGTTTAAAAAAAAGGAAAAAGAAACGTTTTAAGTCAATTCAGCACCATGAGTTTTGGTATCGGTATCGGCCGATACCAAAACTCACATCTGTATCGGTATCAGAAGTGACAAAAGTGGATTGTTCAGACAACTGTTCAAATAAATGTAAAAAAACTGACCTTTTTATTAGACTTTAAATGAAGAATGAGAACTGGAATAATAATTGATGAATATACTAACCTACCATTTTTTTAACCAAAGTTCTGACCCATAGTCCGTGTACCAGTGATGAGACTGGCCTGGAAAATAGCTAAGGCACAACTAATGTGTTAGAAAGTTTCAGAAATATCAAAAAAATATTTGTAATCTGTGAAAAACTTGTCTTTAAAACAGGCAGAAGATGCCACTGCACTGTTTTGCTTTTCTTAAACAGGCCATTTCAACATCATGTGTGTGTTTGGGTCAGAACTCGAAGGCTGTTTGTCTCGGTTCCTGCGTAGTCGGGTTTTCAGACAGAAGCTCTGATGGACTTTCGGTTTGCTGGAACACTTGTTCTGCAAACAGTTGCTCAATGCATGTAAATACAGATAAACCAGTCCATGACTCTTGTTCCACTGTGTGCTGCACACAGTGGAACAAGAGTCATGGACTATAAAAAATTAGTCAGTTTTGAAATATGTAACAATAAAAGACAAGAGTGCACAGAATAAACATGATTAAAGTGCATAAAGCTGCAAACAAACAACAAGAGCTTAATATTCCTGCATGGTTTCACATGCAATCAGAGTTTTAAGGACGTTTCTGCAGAGGTTTACGTACCTCAGCTTCAGCTTTGTTGGCCGTGGCCAGCAGCGCCTCCAGCTCCTGATGCATGGAGGCTTCATGCTGCTGACGGAGCTTCTCCTCAAACTCCGTCATCGGTCCTCTGATGAGAGCTGGAAACACACACAAAGATCTTCCTTTTTACTCCCTTGGAAACAAATGAGCTACTCATGTTTTGCTATTGTTATTTATTCTAATTAAAAGCAATATTAGTAAAAAAATTTGACATTATCAAACTTTTTTTTTTTTTTTACACGTCTGGTAAGAAAAACTTTCCAAAAAGTCCTGATGACTCTTCTACCAGGCAGTAAACTTACCGTCCACCGTAAGCGACATTTTTACCAGAGTCTGTTTAAAGAACAAAGATCACAGTAACAAGCTGTGGAGACTGTCAGCAGCTCGCAGGTTTTCCTGGCAGGTCAAGCAACTCACTAAGAGTCCTTGCATGCATTAAAAAGTCAAAAATGGTCCCTAGTTAAAACCGCAGCGCCAGTCTCTGTCCCACAACAATACACAGCCTCCTCATCCTCAGCTCAGAGGAAGCTCACACATTCTGGTCTGTGATTCTAATCTGAGCGCAGGGCCGGCCCACAGACACACACACCAATCACACACAACCAGAGAGAGTGTCAAAGTGTGTGTTGGGGTGGGAGTGTCTCCGTCAGAAACCCTCCAGATCGCACTCCAACTCCAGAACACTTTAAAGTTTTGGGCTGAAACTTCTGGCACTTACAGCTGATGTTACATTTACAACTAAATCATCTGGATAAAATTTAAGCAGCGTTACTCTGTACACATTATTATAATTATTATCTTGGCTTTTCTTCTTCTTTGATTAGCATGCCCTGTGGTAATCTCAAATACACTCAAACATTTGGGCAAATTAAAAACTAAATAGGTATCAGAAATAAAAAGGCTTCCATTTTATGTTAATAAATGAGCAAGAATTAGTCTGCATCCTTTTGATTAAAGGTTCTGTTTTGAAAAATTTTAGGTTTTAAGCTATAAAGAAAAGCAGGTTTTAGAGAGTTAAATAAAATACTCCCAGCAGCCAAACATAATTTTTAAAAATTCTTTTAATGTTTGCTACCCCATTCAGGTTTTTTTTTAAAAAAACAAAAAAACAAAACACCTACAGGTATTTTCCATTAAAGGAGTAAAAATTAATGTTTAAGTCACTGACAGGGACTTTCACTAAAGTAGACCTTGAACAGGTGCAATGTAATATTCAGTATTTTGGTATAAAAAACAAGTAGGTCAGAGAGGTTTAAACAGCAACTTTATGAGGTCAAAAGGTCAAACTTCTAAGGCACAAACGTATTTATAACTTCAAAATAAAGAAACTACTTGGGAAATCCTGCTTGAAATACTCAGATTTATCACATTATATGTTTTTAACATTTCAATAGCTTCAGTTGGGCATTTAAACATCATATAAAACATAATTAAATAGGTTGATTTGCTAGAAAATACACCTATCTGGTCTTAAAATGGCCCTAATGATGTTTCAAACTTTAATAATGTGTGTGTGCAAGTTCTGTGACACATAAACCCACAAACACAAATGCACATTGGTTTGACACAGATTCAGGGCAGAAGCACACAACTCAGTGCATTTAAACCAAACATGTATGTCAGCCCACAGCCGTGAAAAAGGACACCAAACTTGCACTAAGAGCTACATTTCTCTCTAACGAAGCTCTTACCCACCTGCTCAAAAAGTCAAAGCCTAAAAAAAGAAACCCTCCGCGGTTCGGACACACAGTTTCACACTGGGTACCATGGACCACCCGAGGACTTAAAGCTGGGACAGAAAAAAGCGAGTAACAAGGTGGAAACTGGCAGCAGCGTCATCACGCCGCTCGAGAAGCTTAGCCTGTTGCTTCTGCAGCGCGAGCCCATCCCTCTCTCGAACGGTAGTGACGTAATGGCAGGAGCTGGAAATCACGGCCGCTATTGGTCGAAGGCGTTCTTCAATGTTTGCCCCGCCCACCTGTCAAGTCAAAACAAGCTTCTTTTACTTTTATGCTTTCGACCAGTCAACAGCTAATAAAAGCAAAAATATACTTAAGTTATTTAGTTATATATATTATTATTTGATTTTATTATTTTCCTGATCGATATTGACAGGTAACTTGATGATACTATCAAATTAGTACAGTATATGTTAGTAACATACATTTTTACTCAGAGGTGGGTAGATTGAACTCGAGTAAGAGTAGTACTACCTCATCATATTTTACTCAAGTAGAAGTAAAAAGTAGCCATCCAAGAATTACTCAAGTAAGAGTAAAAAAGTATTTGGTAAAAAGTCTATTCAAGTACTAAGTAACTGATCAAATTATCGATCATTTAATATTTAAAATAACTTAAAACAGACGGTTCAAAATGGAGTTTTTGGTATTTTAAGGAAGAAAATAATTCATATAAGCAACAAAAAATAAAATCAGAAAATATTTTTTTCCCCCCAAATCAGTTTCTTTTAATAAACTTTAACAAAAACCGCAAGTATGTGTGTCTGGTGAATTTTGGCTTAAAACATGTTTGTTCTTTAAGTAAGAGTAGCAATACTTCTAATAAAATTGCTCAAGTAAAAGTAAAAAGTTTTAATGTGGTAAAAAATACTTTTTTTCCCAAGTTACTCAAGTAAATGTAACTACTTACTACTCAACTCTGCTTTTACTAGAGTATCTTTTAGAAATAAAAATGTTACTTCTGCTTGAGTAATATTATTTTTCAGTGTCGCCACCTTTACTTAAGTTTCTAGATACTATACCCACTAAATAAAGAGCAGGTTTTAACCAAAAACTAACACAGTACCTCATGTTTGTACACAAATGCTATTGGTTTTTAGTAATCAAGATAAACATTATATCCATCTATATCTACTGCCTATTAGTTTCATATTGAACAATTAATTTAATAGATTTTTTACTGTGTACACACTAACACGTAATTGAATTTGAAATTATGCCGCCCCCATGTGGTTGCTGTCATCTACTGTAAGCAACCGATGGACAAAGGATGTTACAAGTATGTAAAACTGAGTGTGCAAAATGTCTACAAAGTATATAGTTTTACATCAAATGCTAAACCTTTTAGCTCTTGTTTCAGCTCAGTTTAAAACGAGCAGAGAAGTTTAGGAGAAGGCTGAGGTGCGTAGTAGTGAGAGTGATGAGAATCGATGAGGCTGGAGAGGGTTGGTCAGATTTCTTAGTTTTATTGAAGAGAAGATGGTTCGTTACAGTTTCCGCACAGCTAATGTGTGTGTTTTTATCTACTAACAGAGACGTCTTGGTGTTTTGCACACACACAGATCAGGCCAGGTTGTGGAGGTTATAACAGGTTTTCTGGAAACCTGAAGAAGGGGCCAAGTTCCACACACACACGAACACACACCCACACGTACTCTCAGAGGTAACACACAGACTCCAGCTCAAATGGTTTAGCAGTGGAGGACATCTTCAGAGGCGAGAACAGCCAGGATGTAAGAGCTGCTGCTGGTCAGCAGGAGGGGACAGTCACTTGGACAGGAAGTCCAGCGCCGTGTCTCGCTCCTCCACCAGCTCAGCTGCTGTGGTGTCCATCTTGGCTCTAGAGAAGTCATTGATGTCGAGACCATCCACTATTTTCCAGGACTTGTTCTGGGAATTATAACAGAGAAAACACTTTCAGGGTTCGTACACTTATCCGACAGTAAAGTTCAAGTATTTACAAGGCAGGCTTCCAAACTTTTCCAATACCACACCTTGGAGATAAAAATACAAACAAGCTAAAAAAAAAACCTGTTTCAATTTACCATTTTCTAATACTGTTTATTACCGTTAATAATATCTTGTGACAGTATAGTACATTCTACATAGGGGACAAGTGAAACTAAAATATAACAAACTTATGCCTCTCTTACATGCACACCATATAGACCTGACAGATGGTTCTCTCCAAGTAAAAAAAAAAATCTCTTGAAAAAAATTTTCTTCAGGCATTTAAGTAAATAAAAATATTTTTGGTAATTCCAACTGACCTAAAATAAGAGAAATGTGGCCTGATGTTTTATTATCTTTACTTATCTAGCTTCAATTGTACACAATACCTTTCAAATTTGGGCTTTAAAGAAACATTAGATTGCACTTTATTACAAAATTAAAACATTTTCAAGGATTTCACAAACCCTGTCCTTTGTGTATGATACTTAAAAGTTTTGAAACAAGAGGTTTTCTTTTCACTTAAACGCCTCAGTTTGACAAAAAGAAACATCTCTCATTCAAAGTGTCAGAAAAAAACTGAATGTGTTTAAAAACCAACAGGAAGAGAAATAAAGTTGAGTGAACTCTTTCGAACAGAACAGCCTGATTCCATCAATCGTTCTCATGCTGAAATGGTTTTGAGATCCAGCTCACCTTGATCTGGACGGGGAAGGAGTAAATGAGGTCATCCGGGATGCCGTAGGAGTTTCCAGCAGCATACACACCCATGGAGATGAACTCACCCTGCAGGAAACCAAACAGAGAAACTATTTTTAGTAGTTTAAACAACAGAGAGTGATACTTACTATGCTGTATCAAAAACAACTTAAAAAAAGTTTGGCTTCTCATCACAGCCATATTTGACATCTTGAAATTGATCCCTGTCTCTTTAAGAAGCTCCTACTGTACAAAACTCCCCCGTCAGCATTTCAGATTCACAACAATGCTCTTCATTATGCCTTTTCTAGCATAATGAGAAGTAGTTTGAATAAACTCAGCAGTTCCACCAGGTGTTTGCTAATTGCTGTTAGCAAGCGCTTAGGCATGAATGGTTGCTACGGAGATTCAAGGATTCTTCAAACATGCATGAAAGAATCAAAGCAACAAACTTAGTGTGTTTTTGATTAGAGAATAACTATTCTCTAATCAACATGATGTAAATTTAAAAAAAAAGAAAAAAAAGTTGATTTTACATCATACTGCCTCCTTAAAAGATACAGCCAGAGCTAAAGTGGTTTAAATCAAACATATTCAAGTGTTAGAATGGCCTAGTCAAAGTCCAGACCTAAATGCAATTGATCATCTGTGTGAAGACTTCAAAACTAAAGTCCAGGGAAACTGAGCTTTAAATAATTAGCAAAAATCAGACAAAAATGTCTGATAGTCATACTTGTTAATACCTACTAGTATAAGAAAAATAAAAAACAAAGGTTCTGAAAACAAAAAAAGTAGTGTTATCCTAAGAATTCCTGCTGCTGAGAAATGAAAGCAGCATTTTTAATTTTATTTTATTTACTTCAAATATGTTAGCAGTATAAAAATAACAGACATGAACAAGGAATGCAAAACACATATTTTTGTACCACAATATTAACATGTTCAAAAAGGAGTGGGAGTAAAAAAAAACAACTTATGAAGTCCAACCCCATAAACTCATACCATGTTTTCAGATGAACCCTTGTTATTAAATCTTTACATAGATTAATTTTCAATTGTATCTGTTTTTTTGTCTTCTGGAAGTAATGATTTTTGTCAAAGTAACCACTTCCTGTCATTTCTGCTCACACTGACCTCCTTGGTGCCAAACCAGATATCCCTCATGTGGTCACAGATGGCCTTGGCCGCCGACATGGCGCTGGACAGTTTCCTCGCCTTGATGACGGCTGCACCTCTCTGCTGCACTGTCTGCAGAAGAAAAATATGTCAAAAACAAAGGAATTTTTCTATAATTTTTAATTTTTATACACCCATCTTTGACAGGAGGCTGAGTACTCACAGAGATGAAGTCTCCTCTGAGCCAGGCATCGTTCTTCACAGCTTCGTATGCAGTCTTCTCACCGCCAGCGACATTCACCTTGGCATGGTGGACATCAGGGTACTGAGTGGAGGAGTGGTTCCCCCAGATGATGACGTTCTTGACATGGCCAGAGGACACACCACAACGCATCGCCACCTGCAGGTCAGAGTGATGTACTGTAACTAAAAGGATCGTTTTAAACTTTGCAGGACTATAATTTGTCCTAGAAGTTCTGACAATAAACAATAATACTGTTGTAGAAATAAATAAACTTTAAATTCTAATGAACATTCAATACTGAAACTGGAAGACATTTTAAATGTCTAAAATAAATAAAACAACAGATAAAATTAATTATGAAGTCTCTGTAAACAACATTGTCCTTCAAATAAAAGGATTAGTTGAGACCAAAGCACCAGACTGCAGACTTTTATCATCCAGAAAAAAAGAGAAAAACGATAAATCATGCAAATGGAAATTACTGAGCTTTTCTTTCCAAATCTTCTGTCAAATTAGAATCAACACTCATCTTATCTCTTATTTGACAATGAAGCTTTCTGAATTGATTGTGTCTAAAGAAATTTGATTTTGCAAATTGGATCTCTGTCTCTTTAAGAAGCGTCTACTTTTGGTTTCAACTGTATATTCAAAAAGCTGTTCCTACAGAGATAAAGGAAGTCATTTTGTCTTTGTTTTTTCCAGCGTGCTCATAACCGAGGGTCATCTTCATAAAGACCTGGACATACCTGGGAGCATGCTCTGTTGTGGTCCAGTCGGGTCAGGCAGGAGAAGTTCTCTTTTGGGATAGATGGAGCAGACTTGGAGGCAATCAGACAGTTTGTGTTTGCAGGGTTTCCAACCACCAAAACCTGATGGGAAGAATCAAGAATCTCTCTGTGAGTCGGGCATCATTTGTTTCACACAGCTCAGAAACAGAGAAAGATTTACAATCAGGAAGTTTCTGTCAAAATCATCAGACAGTCATAGTTTAAAAACAAAATCTTCAAGTATTTTTGGTTTAGTTTCTAGTGCAAATGTCATATTACACTTGAAATAAGACAACTTACAAATAACTTTTCAGCAAAAACAATGAGCTTGCTTTAAGTCAGTAATACCTTAATATTGATAAAAAAAATACTTGTTCCAATGGCAGTTTATTTCTCTTATAACAAGACATTTTCCCATGTTTTAGTGAAATAATCTGCTAGTGGAACTTGAACCTTTTCATCAATAAAAGTTAGAACAAACCGTTAAACTTGTAAATTTTTATAGATAAAGTGCTATAAAAAGCATTTGCACCCTTACAAATTCCTTATGTTTTTGTCTTTTAAATGTTTTAACCAATATCCGACTGATAACTATAGTAAGCATATACATGTAGAGCAATATTCATATACTAAATTATTAACCTGTCTGTGAGTGAGAGTGTAAATAATTAAATGTTTTCTTTTCTGCACAGATTTGTCATTTATCACACCTTGATTTATGGAGATATTTAATCTGTCTGATGTCATTTAAGAGGTTTTATGACACAAGGTGCTGATTTATTTGCTGCAGACTTACAGATCATAGTAAACTGTGATTTTGTAGCAACATGAAGCTGTGGTTGAACACAGATTTAAAGGACAGCAGAAAAAACTGCTGGCTTTGTGAAAAAAGAAAGCAGTTTTTCCTGGTGAAAAGAGCCCTCTTCAGCACTTTCATGTCCTGTGTTTTGTTAGTAGCAGTATAAGCATAAGAATAGAACAAAAAAAAAAAAAAACTTTTCTGGGAAATTATTCCCTCACATTTGGAGTGCGGCACACTGAGGTTAGACACCTCAATAACACATAATCAATTCCAAAGGAAGCCGAAGGCGTCACCTTTACGCTCTTCTTGGCATACTTGTCCAAAGCGGATCCCTGAGTCTTAAAGATTGCCACGTTTGCTTTCAGGAGGTCCTTTCTCTCCATCCCCTCCTTCCTGGGCATGGAGCCCACCAAGATGGCGGCATCGATGTCCTTGAAGCCCACCTCCACCTTGTCAGTGGGGATGACCTCTGCAGAAAGCAGAGACAAAAGCTAACTTTAGGATTTATGTTATGTATGACATTTTATCTTGCCATGTTGTTTTAAAGTTTTTTAATTGTTTTATGTTATTAAAGGCTCATCTGGGGAAGTGCACTGCAAACTACCTAAGGCTATTAATGTCATAGTGTTCAGTATTTGTTTATACTTTACACTTATCCATATTCAAATGAAGAAAAAAAAGAAAATGTGGGACATGTTAAGTTGCATGAACATTTTGATAGAAAAGTAAAGAACTGAATGCATTCTTCTTAATAGTCTGATGACTTCCTATGCATAGTATGCTACCTTTTCCTTCAGTCTCAAAGCTAAATGATCTGAAGACTTCAGAGAAACATCAGTAGGTCTTGGAGATAAATTTCTGCTGCTTCGACTGACCCTAATGATAACATTAGTTTGCTGGGTTGACCAAATCCACCTGCTATCAGACTGAACTTCAATCTGTGCTCACTGCTGCTCTGTTCATTGTTGTACCACCACAGCTCTGATTGGCTGCTGTGGTGGCTGAACCAGCATCCAATCAGAAGCCTTGTTTTTGACACTCCTTCCTCCAGTGTGTAGGAGAAACAGTCCTCAAGGACACCACAGAGACTCATTATAACCACTTGAAAGTAATGTGTTTTGTTGTCTGTTTTTCTTTGGGAAAACATCCTGAAACAAAAGGGATCATATGCATCGTTTGTGATGAAGCGTTTTAGTGTAAAATTCAAGGACAGGTTTAAAAACCTTCATTAAATAAGAATTTAAAAGAAGAGTTAGTTTCCTTTTGATTAGAAAGAGGAAAACACTCACCCATCAGCAGCGGGAGGGCGCAGTCCTGCAGCTCCATGACGACTCCGTCCAGCACAGGCAGCATAGGGGGAATGTCTAGCAGGATCAGGATGACTGGCTGATGATAGGACAGAAAACTGATTTTAAGAGGATTTTTCAGACAACAAAGTCAAGAACTAACAGTTCAGGGGTGAAAAGGGTGATCTTAAGGTTGGTTTAAGTATGCACGCTATGACATTCCATCTGGTTCAGAAAAATTAAAACCTTTCCTAAAATTTACACCACCAAATGTCCTTCATACTTCTCAACATTTTCTGTAAGACATTTTCACAGAAATCTTCATCTTGTTAGACTGCTTTCCGTATTTAAACTCAAAACTTTAAACACCGAAAGTTTTTTATTATTATTATTATTATTTTTTATTTATCTAAATATTTTTGCAGCTATAAATTGTTCTTTCAGGTTAAACTCAAGATGTTGCAGGATATTTAGCGCAGCCAATAATTAAAGTTTATAGCTGCTCACACATAGAACTTTAAATGTAGACCAAGACGTTAATTTTTAGTCTCACCTGACCAAAGCATGTACTTCCTGTGTACCCCGTCCTTCACCTATTGTTGCATATTGCAAACAGGACTATATTTGTTGAGTGCATGACTGACAATTCTTACCAATTAGCTGATTTTTGAAGGGAATAGGTTGCACTGGGTTTTAGTTTTCACTATCAGGGTAAAGGTGGTTCCCCCAAAAAACAGATAGAAAGAAAAAAGCATGCACTTTGTCCGAGCTGTGCAGTGATCGGGTTCATGGCAAAAGGGGGCCTTCTGCAGCTTCTACTGAAGGTTATATAATAAAACCTGAATGAATCTTACCTGGTCCTTGCCAAACACATCTCCCTTTGCGATGCTGTACAGCAGGGAGTAGGCAATCTGGCCTGCAGCACCAGTCACCACAACACGAATTGGTTCAGCCTGGAGGAGAAAAAAACAAGAGTAGCTCGTTTGAGTAACGACCAGTTACTTAAGAGACATGTTATGGCAGCAGCCTGCATTTCTGCTGTGCGAGTTAGATCACTCATTGTGTGTGTACATTGTTTTATGAAAGGAGGGTATGTCTGTACCCGGTTAAACTCTGCTGTGAGGCAGTTTGTTCACAAGGTCATTAACAGCAACTAGCCCTGCAGCAAAGCTCTGTCCTTCACATGAAGGAGACTCGTCAACAAACTCCATTAAGATCACTGAAAACAACATAATTACTTTCCATAAACCTTAAATTGAATCTTAAGTCATTCAACTTTGTTTTTAATTTGATTTGTTTGCTGGCATCTAAGATTTATCTTCACATTCTTCTTCAAAAGACTAAACAGCCAACATGTCACCGTTTTTCAACCGTTAAGATTTGTTAAGATTCACCCTGATGAAGATCGCCCTGATTGGTTAATCGGGCAAAATAAAAATCAAAAGTCTCTGTGACGTCATCGTGACGCTCGCGCCACGCCACCCGCCCTGTCCGTGTCAAAGCGGATGGAAATGTATGAACGCACCGCCGAGCAGCAGTAGCAGCTCCTCTGGGTGTTGAACTAACAAGCACCGCTGTGTCTTGATGCTAACTTTATGTGTTTACATTCAACCGCTGGCCCTCATTACCGAGATGCTAGCTGCGCAACATCCCGGCTAAAGCAGCCCACCAAACAGAGCAAATCCCACGAATAATGTTAGCATTTTAGCATAAAGTGAACAATAAGGTGCGATGTTTCCACCGTCTACAAAACTACATTTCAATTATTTCGAAAGACGCACGTTGGCAAAAGCTTTATAATATCATAAAGTGATATTCCTAATCATTAATTTACTCCGCTTACCATTTCTGCTAAAGGATGAAGTTGCGTTGGCTCAGCTGCTGTTCTCCCTGCTCAGAGTCGGACTGGTAGACGGAAGGGTCACCTCTATCCGTGTATTCACTGTCAGACGTTGAAGAGACACTTCTCTCGTAAGTAAGGGACTTGTAGTCTTTTTACGATGCTTTTTTACTCTTTCTGACTGCAGCTACCTCAAAAAGAACGCAACGCCCCAGAATGCATTGCTCTGATCAAACCGCGCCCACTCGCGCCACATACAACAGTGAACGATTTTCTGAAAAGACTCCTTTTGTAGAGGAGATGCTTTAAGCCGCCCAGCAGTGACATCTTGTGGCCAACTGAGAAATTGCATGATTTTCTATAAGACATCAGCCTTCAACGCAACAAGATTCCAAGTATTTACGAACAAAATAAGGAAAATAAATAAGTTTGTTTCCCTACCATTAATATTTAATTTTTAAATAAATTTTCAAGATACAAGCCCAATAGATCCCATTGTCATTTAAGAACCTGTAAGATTTTGAACGTTTGGGACAAAAAAGACCAACTAAATTTACACTAAATACTGTATGTACATTTGAGGAATCACCTAACCTATTTTATTTATTCTTTTTTAAATTATCTGCAAAGCCACTGAATAAGGTTCAGTAAGGGTTAACTGAAAAAGTATTAAGCTCTTTCATTTTTAAAAAATTACATCGCAAACCTTAATTTATTGTATTCAGATGCACATTCTTGAGGGGACTTTTTGAAAAGTTTATTAAGCAAAACACCAACGTGTTTACAGAAACCACTCAAGATTTAAACAGAAACACATGTAAAAACTATTAAAGCATAAAAACCACAAGAACAGCTCAAAAACAGACTCAGTGAAGAAGAGTCAAAGGTCTGTGAGTGAAAGTGGATCTTTAAAAGTTTCTTTAAATGATTAATTTTCTGAATATATCTAATGTGGAAAGGTAGATTTTTCCAGAGAATATGATAAGCTAAGGCAAACACATGATCTCCATTATTGCTTTTTACTTTAAATTTAGAAATGATAAGGAGCATTTGGTAGTTTGACCTTAGGTTTCTTGATGGGATGTGGATATGTTATTATATGAACATAATAAGAAGATCTTAAAATCAATCCTGCATTAGGCTGTGAGCATGTGAAGCAAAGCCAGCACCCATATGAACCCATATTTTACTAAATTATAGTAAAATACAGGCCCAAAAGTAAACAGGTCAATTCAAACTCTAAGGTTTTTCAGTTCATTTTGTGCTCTCTCTCTGTCACACACAAAAAAATGCACTTTTAATAATTTTTATGATATTATTAAATGTCATCAAATATTTTTCTAAATTGTTTTCAGGAATACCTTTCATTCCAGTTTTCACAATATGTAGCAAATACAATTATTTAACATCCTAAATTAGTGATGCTTGAAATTACTATTTCAATGATTGTGTTGTTGTTATCCACCTTACAGTACATAAGAAAATATTGCCACCTAGTGGTCAACAATGAAACAACGTTTTGAAGGGATTTTAAAAAGAAAGAAAAAACAACAAATTAGAATAAACATAAGTTAAATTTCTATGTACTCAAATAATTGAATTTTGAATGGAAGTCAGTGGAACAGAAAATGCCAATTACTCCATTTAGTTTAAAATGTTTATAAAAGACTTGAAGAAATAAAAGTAATCTGTGTAAACCAAGCAAAAGATTAAAAAAAAGACATAAGGAGGATTTCAAAAAACATCTAAAGAAAATAAGTTACTAAACTTCTATTCTTGTTATTTTCTGCTAAATCCCGATTTAAGTACTCTTTTTTTTTTTTTTTTTTTTTTTTTACCACAAATAAATGCTCATTTGTGCTAAAAATGAACAAAAGTAGTAACAGATTCATCTCAGGTGAATTCACTGGGTTGAATTAAATGATTACTTTCATTTCAAAGTAAAAGTATCTCTTCTACTGCAGGAAGTCTCTTGGTTTAACTTGTCAATTTGTCAACCTGTTATTTGTAGCTTGGCAGGAGGTAAATCCTTGTAATGAATCCTGTCTGACCTTCTAGAGAATAGGACAACTCTGCTTTTTCAAGGAACAGTCAAGAGGTCTTAAAGTTATAGATACTACAATCAGAAATATGCTTTTTATACTTTGAACTTTGAAACTCTTAAATAAATGCTCTAGTGAGCAATTTTTCAATGGGGCAATAAGGACCTTAATACAAGGTTCAAATTCAAAAAGGTTACAAGTTTTCATTTCTTGTATTTATCCACTACTGTGCAAAAACCTCATCTGAAACCAGACACTTTGCATGAAAAACTACCGAGAGTGATAAATGTGGCTGATAAATGCTGTTGATTCTTAGCGTACAGCAGGATGCAAGATTTAAATCAATGACCAACTAACAGGAAAACCTGATGACAAGCTGCTGAGGTACTCATTCTTTAAAATCAGGTGTGCTGAGGCTGGCAAACGTCTAAAATAAACATGCAGGATCAGGGCTGCGAGGCATTGTGCAGGAGCGATCAGACAGGGAATCAGGTGGTGTTTCCAGGTAAACTGATGCCAGGGTATAAGCAGGTCAAGGGCACAGCAGCCATGTTGGATTTTCAAGTTCTGTTTTTATCAAGCTGCTCAGAGCAGCAGCGGCTCAGCAGTGTGAGGAACTGACCGTGGTGCTGATAAGCTGCAGTTTGTTCAGCTGCTGCAAAGCACCGGCAAACACAGAGAACACAAACGGAAGTCTGAAAATGTAACTTTCAAAGTAAAATTAGATCCTCTCCTGCTGAAGTTAATCGTTCTAGTGGGGTCACTTGAGTCAATTTTCTTTTATTATTAACCTATTAATTATTACAAAAATAAAGAAGTAATGAGGTGTTTAGTGTTTAGGTGTTTACCTTACATCAATTAAAGAATTTTGTACCTAAATTTAAATGTTTTCACTGGAGCTGCCTGCATAATACACAGCAAATAGTGTTAATGGTTAATATTTACATGCAATCATAATATCAAGTATTATTAATTTACACATTCAGCCTGTTCTAAGAAATCTCACTGTCACTTGATATAAATAACTGTGCCCAGATGCTGTTGGCTGTAAAATAGTATGAGAAAAAAAGTGGACTCAACAAGTCATATTGTCAGTTTTAACAATATCTCTATTGTATGACTTTATAAAATTGCGTAGCTCATGTTTTCACTAGAATAAAGATTAGGTTTGACACACATTCATGTATCCTTAAAAGTTTTAATAAAACTATATCTCTGAATGCGTAATTCTAAACAATAAATACATACCAATAATTACAAATATTGATATTACATTTTACAGAAAAATTAACACTTCATGGCTAATTAAGTTAGTTTTGTTTGCAGACTTTTATTCTGAAATCAGTAAGCGGAAGTTGTTTGATATACAGTATCTGACCTACTGGAGTAAATACTTTATCAAAACCGCAGACTTTGACTTATATTATTGAATAAATCAGAGAGAACTCCCACAAACGTGTTAGTATATATAAAGAGACTTTTTTTCATTTTAAAGGCCTACCTAACAAAAATATAGCGCCCTATGCTGCACCCCTATGTTTACCAATGTAGCAAAAGAAAAAGGGGAAAACAAAGATAAGAGGCTGACACATTTGAGACAGAAACGGTTTTACGTATGAATTCCTCTGCCGTGGTGCGTTCAAAGTCAACTCCGTCCCCCGGCCTTTCTAGGCAGCTATGCTGCTTTTAGCTCACCTGCTGGGAAATAGCCCGCACCACCAGATACATGGACGTCAGCAGCGTCAGCATGATCCTGCCGTGTTTTGTTGCCTTCAAACGACAACGGCCGTCCTCTGAAGGAAAAAGAAAAAGGCGGCGTGACCCAACAGAAAGATGGCAGAGTATCTCTGACAGGATACCTCCGAGGCGTCCTTAACCGCGCTGCAGTTCGACTTTCACGCCTTCTTGCGTCTCTTACGAGCGGCTCCAACTCACACCTCCGCCCAACCCTACCTGCAGCCAACAAATACGCAAACCCAAAGCGCCGAGCCCAGTCTAGTCGCTTAATAAGATTTTGAGTCCGCAAATAGCCTCTGACCAGGACGCCATGGAGTGTTTCATGCGTGGCACAGGTGTAAATAAAAAGTGTTAATGGTTGTGCAGTAAAACTGGTGTATGAAGGAGGTGTGTGTGTGGGAGTCAGTGACGTCAATGCAGGGGAAAAGGGATATGAAGGCTGCTGCAACCCAAAATGTATATTATAGCGTTACGTAAGGCCAGTGAGTGGCAGGCTGCCGCAGAATTAGCTCATTGATGAAAAGCAGTAAGAGACAGTAAAGAAGGATCAGAACCCAGGGGCCTGCACAGAAAGTTCTGCATGGGAAGACCAGGTTGGGGCAACTGTATCTCGGGCAGGACCAAGCTAAATTATCAGAGTATCTAACCAAAGCTCGAATTTCAAACTCATTTTTTTCATTATTCTTCCAGTAAAAGCCAATAACTGGCCAAACCTGAATTGGAAAATGTTGTTTGGGAATAAGGTGAAAAGGGGTTCAGGAATTTACAGCCATATTCAATAAATTAAAATTTGCATTCAAATGAGGCCCTTTTGAAAAAACAAAAAAACAAAAAAAACTTTCAGGCAAGTATTAAATAAACCCACATTTATGTATTAAATATGTTTTAATGGTGCAATATTCAGATTTTAAATGTCATGTTTTCATTTGTAAATGGAAAATCTTTATAATTAACAAAATAAAGGCCTTTAACATGTATTTATGTGTAATTAGTCTATATAATATAATATTACTTAGAGATAAGTTGTATTATCTCTAATAAATGGGCTTTTGGTAATATTCTAATTGACTGAGTGGGTCTGTATTTATCTTGTAAAACCAAGACCACAGTTGGTGAAACTGCAGCTTGATAGTCAACAAGGTCTCTGGTGCAACAGACAAAAAGTTAAAAGAAAAGATAAGATTAGACGTTTGCACAAAAGCCCAGCTTGCAACATCTCTTTCTTTTGTATGTTAACAGATATACATAGAATATCTGTGCCTCTGTCATTTATATTTATTTTAATGTCTATGAATGACTGCTATCTGTTTTAAAATGTTTGATTAATAAAACTGTGACTGAAGTTGGCACATGACCAGGTTATTATTTTTGTGTCTGTACTGGTAGCAAAATACAGAAAAAGCTCAATAAGTAGATTTTTTAAAACTTGATAACATGAGTTAAAACAATGGATAAATGTGGCTGTTTAACTAGGTGAGGGCAGTTTTTTTCCTTGCATTTTGTGAAATAATTACTTGGTTTAAATGGCAACATTAAGTTAAAACTCACAATTCAAGATGAATGAAATTAAAAAAACAATATTTGGACAACTTGTCTTTTGTTGTTAAATCAACTTTATGAACTTTAATTTCTGAGTTAAAACCAAAACAATTTTCTTGTCGACTTAAATTGCGTTTTCAAGGCAGAAAGTGGATATTCATTTTCAAGTTAAACCAACTTCAAATGTTTTACAGTGTACATAACAGGACAAAAAAAAATCTGAACTTGCAGCGCCCCCTTATGAAAGGTCAGAAAATCCAACCAGAACTTCATAAACTTCATCTAATTGATTGTTTCCAAACCTAAAATCTATCAATTTATCTAACATGATTAAGCTATTCACCAGAATCAACAATAACAATTTTAATAACATTTTTTTAATTATTATTTTTATCTGTGATTATCCAGTTAGTGACACAGTGGATAGCAGCGTTGTGAGTTAGAAACCTGGATCTCCACTTATGGAAATTAAAATGAAAAAATGACTCAATCATGGTCTAACATTTAGTCACATTTCCAAAATGAATAAATAGAAACCAAATAAATAGAGTCAGTTTGTCGCCAACTGACAAATCACGACGGTAAACATTTCACCTCCTGGCCAGTCCTTTACGTTGATATCTGCTTTATTATTCTACAATAAAACACAGTTCAGGCCACACATTGCTCTGCTGCCACACCTCGCTACACACCTTTGTTTTCTCGTTCTGCCTTTGTGAGACTCTCTGCCCTGGATAAGAATAAACCTGGACTTTTGGCTGGAAGACAGGCATCAGTCTGTGAACAATGAGGATCCATTTTCACATGGAATTTTCCTGCAGCTACACGATAAAGAGCAAACTGGGACACAGCAGCTGGGGCCAAATTAAACCCTGATACCCTGAATAAGACAGAAATATTAATGACAGGGGCAACAGAAGATCAGGTGGGGTAAAATGAACATAAGCTGACATGAGGCCAGGCTGGTTATTAAAAAAACCCCAAATTAAATCATATGTTTTGCATTTAAATATGAAATCATTTTTTTATGTGAAGAAAGTAAAATATTTTCTGTAAAAAAGGGGAACTTTAATGGTGTTTTATGATCAAATATGAGGTGTATGACTTTTAGCTGAATAAAAGAAAAAAGTTTTATATTTGTAAAGATTTATATTTGTTTAAGTATGTATAATTTGTTTTATATTTTATTATTGCCATTATTATTATTTAGCAATTTACGGTTGTGGTTTTGTCTTGTCTTTTGTGGGAAAAAGAAAAATGAACAATAAAACTGTTCAAAGCAACAAAAAAAACGTTTGCAATGAGCTGCATGTATTTTTGCAGCTAATGGATAAAGATGAAGGTTTTTCATAATACAAACATCTTTTTATAGTAACCAAAACATGCAGGTACATTTAAAAAGGCTAAATTTCAACACAAAACAGACACAACAATAATTTTACTCAATTAATTTTAAAAAAATACATCAGTAATTTAAAGGGAAATTAAAAATATTTCCTCAGATATTTGTTCTACATGCTGCTGGCTGTGTTGGCAGGAGTGATTTCCTGTAGCAGTCAGTGTTACAGTGATTCTCAAGAAGCCTCTGACTGAAGAGATTCTGTCAGACACAGTTTTATGACGATGATAATCAGGGTTGTGTGTAATTTTCTTAATTTTATGAACAATCCTTGTTTGCATCGTCATCTTTAAAGGGTCCAAAACATAACCAGACAAAACAACAAAAATGGTGGACGTCTGCGCTCTGTCTTTTCTGCTCTCCTGATTATTTGGCATTTCGAAGCAAAATCTCCTTATTTTGTAGGACATTTATGAAGACACACAGGGCTGGCATGCGCACTGTCGTTTCCAGTGTGATTTAATCTGCTCACGGAGAGTTTTTCTTTTGTTTTCCAGTGTTGTTTTCTTTTCTTTTTTTTTTGTTGTGCAAGCCCAATTTTTTTTAATTCTGATTCTTCAGTCTCAACAGATTATGGCAGAAGATATTGGATTCTCCAGAACAAAATAATAGAAGATACATAATCAATATTACCAATCGAATTAAAACACTTAAATGGCAAAAACACTTGTTTTAAATTGCCAAACAACAACAATAATAAAAAGAACAATAAGTATTTACTTGTTGAAGATTTACAAACACTTATAAACTATTTGTAATGTATTTTTTAAAATTGTTTTTGAATGTACAAAAAAGTGCAGAATTATTTAATGTGCATGACAGAATCTATCAACGTGTTGATAAAGCAGCAGTAAAAGAAGTGATGAATCTAGAAAGTTTTTTCTAAGTTTGTGGATATAAAACATGAATCATAATTGTGTTCAATATGGTTAATATTGCTCGGTCATTTTGATCTAAAAAGTTATTCATCCATCTGGAATTTAAACATTTTAAAATTTCTAATAATTCTTCATGGAGTTATTTCTAATAATCTCTTTTAGGGTTGTCATGGTGATATCTATGTAAAGAAAAAATAATCCAAACAATAACCATTTGGAGTGGACAAAGCGGGATTGCTTGTGTCAATATTGCCGCTAACCAGTATCTGACTTATTAGGGCTTCTTGCATCTATATGAGACTGAACAGAAGATAAAGGATAATAACTCAGATGGTATCTATTATGAACAATGTTTATTTTCTACAGTACACGGCCACGCCCCAGCCGCTGACAAAAGCTGGCCTGCAGGGTTTTAGGATCAGACGAAACACAAAAAACATCCAGTGGCCGCTGTAGAATACATTTAGCAGGGTTGCGTTTTTTCATGGGAACACAGAACAAAATAAAACTAAAATATTGAGCAATGTTTAATTTTTTTTTGGTGAATCACAAAGTCAAAGAGATCTCAAAGTGATTTAACAGATAAAAAATGTTATTTTTTTTTAAAAAGCCTGAGGATAATGTCCTGTTCACTCTAAATGTTTCTGAGCTGAATTCATTGGGATGTTTAATTAAATTCATCATCAGATCATAAAATTTGTTCATGCAATTTGAAACAAGAATTTAAATTATTCAAAGTAAAATAATCAGTTATTTTAACTTGATATTGTCAGTAAAATAATAGAGAAATGTGGCTCTTTAACAAGGTAAGGGTAGTTTTTTTTCTTGAATATTGTGAGAAATTATTTGGTTTAAATTGCAGCATTAAGTTAAAACTCACAATTTAGACAACTTGTCTTTTGTTGTTAAATCAACTTCATGAACTTTAATTTCTGAGTTGAAATCCAAAACTATTTTCTTGTCGACTTAAATTGTATTTTCAAGGCAGCAGGTTTACTTTCATTTTCAAGTTAAACCAACTTCACATGTTTTACAGCTGCAGCTTCTCATGTCTCATTCATTATATTTATTCATTACATTTATTCTAAAATAGTATTATTATAACATATAATTAGTAGCATTTTTATACTTATTATATATTAATGGGATGCACAGTTGGTAGCAGAGTTGCCATATAATCAGGTTCAAATCCAGGTCTGGGATATACAAGAGGATATAGATGGAAAAATATATAGATTATAAGATATATGAATTGAAATATCAGCTTTTCAAATAAAAAAGCTGGTAGAATCAGTATTATAGCTTTTCAACAAAGTGTCAAAGTTCTTTACAGAAAATAAATAAAGTCAGTAGGACTTAAAATATGATACAGACATGAGATATTGATAATTATAATAAAGAAACTGTAAAACAGTTGTAATCTGGTGATTCCTCTCTGCTGATTGACTTGCTGAGAGTCGTCACTGGATGATGACGTGATGGTTCACGGGCTTCGTCACGTCTTCCTGAAACAGATCAATAATCAATAATGTGATGAGCTTAATCAGCTTTTTAAATTTTTGATTTTAACTTCATGTGGACATACATTTCCACTTAAGTTATCAAACTTAATTTAGCTCAAAGTGTCACACTGCAAAAACATTAAATCTTACCAAGTATTTTTCGTTTAATTTCTAGTGCAAATTTCTTATTACACATGAAATAAGAGAAAACTAATTTACAAGTAACTTCTCAGCAAGATATATAAGCTTGTTTTAAATAAATACTACCTTAATATTTATTAAAAGGAACTAGTTCTACTTACAACAAGATATTTTCCCATGTTTTTAGTGAAAGCTGATATATCTTGTGAAAAGTTATAAGTTAATTTTGTCTTATTTCAAGCGTACAAAGATATTTGAACTAGAAACTAAACCAAAAATACTTGGTAAGATTTAATGTTCTTGCAGTGCAGACTTTAGAAAACATGTTGATTTCCTGGTAGAAATATAATGAAGTTATTTACAGTAGATTACAAAACTCCAGGAAGATTTACACAGGATGTTCAGAGTGCGTGGCTAAAAGTCAACACACACCCTAAGCTTTTATTTGTTCTTTTTTTTTTTGTCTCAGGAACATTCATCACAGTTAAGAGCTTAAAGTATCCCTCTGCAATCCCTTGTTAAACTTTGACTCATATAAATGCACATTAATAACTTTCAAACTGACCTTGTCCCCTTTGACACACCCAGACTCAACACACTGTCTTCAGGAGGCTTGAGATATTCTAAGTCCTTCTTAAATCCACTGAATCCTATTCCTGTTCACTAAGATTTACAATTGATTTTTTTTTTCTCAAATAAATTCAGTGTTTCCTTAGAATGAAAGTAATTTCTCTCTGAGGAATAAATATGTTTAGTATTTGTGCAAATCTAGAAAATGTGGCAGATGGTTTCATTTGCTTAGACTCTCCTGGAGGTTGAATCCACTGAAACCATTTCATGTGATGATACATCACAGTTTTGTTCCTTCAGTTTAGGAGTTTTTTCCTGCCTTAGAGGAGACCTTTTATGCAAAATTCACATTTTGTATGTTTTTATACTTCTATTTGGGTCTCAGCTGCTTACAAAAAACCCTCCTAATGGTTTTTTGACAATAAGTTAATGTTTTTTGGTTTTACTGCTGTGTGTTCTGTACAATTGCTGCTGGAAAAGACAAATGTTTTGTTGTTGACTTATCATGCAGAAACTACTTCATGTGTTCTTGCTGATTGTACAGGAGGATCCACTTCTGCTTTTCAGAAATGTACGTTTGTGTATTTCCCCTTCTGTTTGCAGCCATTTTCATGTGCAAGTGTAAATGTTGAGTTGGAGGGCGTGGCCAGCAGCAGCTTATTTGGATTTAGAATGACAAGGGACCCTGAAACAGCTCATTAAAGGCAGAACAGAGCAGACTAAAATCTCATTATCTAATAATTAAAAAAAGCAAAATAATTTAGTTGATATGTCTTATATAGACCATAGATCTACCCGAACCTGTTCAAGGAAGCATAATTGGTCACCAAAGCTCAGATACATAATGAATCAAAAGTCCATTTTAAGACGATGAAGCACTAAGATCCAGCAGCAAACTGGATCAGTATCGATGGCGAATGTTTCACTCACGTGATCTCTGCCGTTGGTCGCATAGAAGCGGCTGTGGGTGGTGTACATCGGGATGTTGTTTGTTTCCATCAGGTTTGAGTAGGGACTGAAGCTGTTTCTGCGCCTCAAGCAGCAGAACCACACCAACTGCAAACACAATAAACACATTTACAGAGAAGACATCAATGGAAGGATCAAAGAAATTAAACAAAATACAGTTTGAGGGCGTAGCCGAACCGTGACCTTTGATGGTTTTACTTTGATTGTAAACGTAACTTAGAACAGGGTGGAGACTTTAATGGAGAAGAGAGTTTAAAAGTCTAGATAAAACTTTAATTACATCAAACACTGCCTTTGCACATATTAACACCTTTTTCAAAGTGCATTTATTACAATACCTGCATGCAATAACTGCCCAAGTCGCATTTACTGTTAAATGACCTTCCATAATAAAAAGCCTTCCAACGCCTTTTTGGCCTGGAGTTGATGAACTGCTGCTTCCCTGCTGACTGTTTTCTGTGTACAAAAATAAAATCTTACCAAGAATGTATATCTGGTTTCTAGAGCAAATACTTAAATAGACTTGAGACAAGACAAAACTAACATACAAGTAACTTTTCAGCAAGACGTAGCAGTTTGGTTTTAGTCTGCATTTCTTGAATTTTGACAAAAAGCTCCATTGGCAGATTTTTTTCACTTATAAATTCGAAAAACATTTTGATTTCTATATTTTCTAAGTTGTTTTGAGAAAAGTGTTTTTAGCCCCTTGATTTTTTGGGGGTATTTTGTACTGTGAGGTTTCTAGCCTTCTCCTGGAGAACCAACATTTAGCTTTATACTTTACAAATATAGAACAAACTTAGAAAATACTTTCTGCTTAGAAACCCAGAACAACTGGAACCAACATCTAGTTTTATACTTACTAATCCAGAACAAACTTAAGATCCAGAGAAATCTTTAGAAGTTTATAAATTGTGGAGAACTTATTGGTAATAAGTAATTATTCTTATTACCAATCGAAAACAAACTTTAGATCTAGAGAAACTCCTATTAGTTTAAATTGTGTAGCACTTTTGTCCTTTTGTTGTTGTTACCTTTATCTTTTTGTCTTTCTTTTGGTTTTTTTGTTTTGTTTTTATTTCCTTCTAATTTACGTCAAACTCTTTGAACTGCTGAAACTGTGTGCTATAAATCAAATTATCTCACTTTACCTCACCATTCTAATAATTACACATTTCCATGTGACAAATTGGCACACACACCTTCTGCACATGTACACACCTAGTGTACACACAATCCATTCATTAGGTTGAAGGTCATGCAAACACAGGTTCATGTTTTATTGTGCAGCCTGTCTACACTGATGTCAGCCACCCTGATTTCATAAAGTCAGTTACGCAATAAGTATCACATCTATAAATATTATATATGCAATTGGCTTCTTCATATGATATTCCTGAAACTTCAGGACAAAGATAAAGACATGAATCCCAGTTCACATTGAAATCAACATGCAGAATGCAACAGAAACTGTTCAGTGTTTGTCCTAATTTAGTGTTTAGAGATTAGACAAACACACTGACCCATTAATTCAGAAATAGAATTAGAGTATATTCACACCACACCTCCTGTTTGTTTGTTTAGAAAATCTGGTGCAAATATGCAATTGAACATCTTCTGCTGACCAAAAAGCGAAATCTGGTCCACCTACAAACCTCGGTCTTGATTCAGCTAAAGTGAACACTTATGTGAATGACAAGCAGATCAAAGACAGAAAGTAGACTATAGCATAGGGCATTCTGGGTAAATACAAGTACAAAAAGCGCAAGTCTGGTGCTAGCGGAAGAAATGACTTGTGGTCTTTTGCCAAAGACCAAAAGAGAAATCCTGCAACTGCTAAAATCTGACAACACTCGTTTTAATTTACATTTTGCACTGAGGGTCTTCTAAAGTTTTCTTGTTGATTTCATTAGTGGTTCTTGGTGCAGCGCCCCCACAGGGCAGGAGGTGAACAGGTTTGGTGGCATTTTCACATCTTATATTCTGGAAGACTCAGTTCACCTGGGGATAAAAATTGTATCATGCTGTTCACTTTTATACTGCACTGTGGAAAAACTGTTCTTTCCCTCACCTGTGGTGGCGCTGCACCAAGAACCACTAAAGAAAACAACAAGGAAACATTAGAATAAGACCCTGAGTGCAAACTTCCTACTTTACAAAATGTGAATGAAAATGGACTAGTGTAAGATTCTAGTGGTTGTAGGATTTCTCCTTTGTATTTGGTAAAAGACCACAAGCTATTTCTCCTGCTAGCTTCAGACTTGAGCTTTTGTTTTGGTTGTATTTACTCAGACTACACTTCCTGCTTTTGGAACGTTCTCCGATCCAATTGGCATTCACATCAACCAACCAAAACTTGGACTTTAAAGTGGACCAGAGTTCACTTCTTTGGTCCACATCAGAGTTGGATTGTGCATTCACACCTCCCCAAATGAACTGGACTTTCTAGCCAAATGAATTAGAGTTCGATTAAAGAGGAGAAAACAGGACTGGTATGAGAGCACTGTAAAAAGTACTGTACTATGGTAACTCGTTGAAATACTTAATTTAGTGTTTAAGGTTTTACAACACCATTTTACAGTGTGCTGCTGCTGTGATTTAATCAGCAGCTTTTCCTGCATCAAGAGAAATGAGGTTAAAGATCTGAACTGTCCTCACCAGAGCAATCAGCAGCAGGAGGAGCAGCAGCAGAACCAGAGCAGCCAGAACCAACAGAGCAATACCCCATCCAGGAACCCCTCCACTGGTCGCAGCGGGACTAGAGGTCGTTGTTGGGTTTGAGGTGAAGTTGGAGTTCTGGGTCGTCGCTGAGTTTGTGTTTGGAGTGCCAGTTGAGTTCACATTTGGGGTAGCCGTCACATTCCCAGATGTTTGGTTTGTGTAGGGAGTTGCGGTCAGGTTTGGAGCACTTGTTGAGTTTGGATTCAAGGTAACAGTTTCATTCATGCTTGACGTTGTGTTCGCTGGGACGGTTGTAGTCTGGTTTGAGACCAGTGGTGAGTCGGTGTTGGTGCTGGTGTTCTGCGTCCCGTTGTTTCCATCTGGTCCTGGTGTGATGTTTGGAGAAACTGTAGAACTGTTGCTACTTGGGGAAATGGTGTTGATTGTTGTTGCGTTTCTGTCCACAGTCGTTGTGTTGGAGGATCCAGCTGTAACTGCTGTGGTGCTACTGGTGACACTCGGACCAGATGTGGAGTTGGTTGGTTGGGGAGATATTGAGCTATTGCTGGCTGCAAGCGTTGTAATGTTCTGGCTTCTGGTGAACGACACTAAGCAAAAAATACACAGAAGGCAAAAATAAATAGACCTGGCGTGTCTTTAAAACACAATAACATGAACCTAAAACAGAGTAATAACGCTACATTAATTTTTTTCTGGTCTGGATGACTAGGGAAAAAATTAAAATTTGTTTAAAAAAATATATATTTTCTGGACTTTTTTCCATCTTGCATTTTTCTAAAGGACAAAAACCTAATAAAGCTTAATATTTTTCCCCCAATAAAGATAATAATGCAATAACCCTCTCTGGACAGCTTTTATGGCTTCAGTTTGTGGTCTTCAATGACAGCTTTAAAAATTCAGAGATTAGAGCTTCTTATAACGTGGGAAAAGCTTGGAAAAGCTGGGAAAAGCTTGGAAAAGCATTCCTGTTCCTGAATCTTTTAAAAAAAATTAGCTGGCATTGTTGAACCAGTGTGTAAAAGATCCGTATAAAGAAAACATGAACAGGTTATAAAAGACAAAGCTTTTATGTCCTGACCCAAATGTTTTTGTGTCACAGTGTGGTAACAGAGGTGTCTGTGTAGTTCCCAAAAACTGCCTGTGTGTCCTAGTATTAGCAGATCTATGGTTCATTGTGTAATTCACACTGAAAAGCTGCAAATCTGGTTTTCCTTATGTCCAAATTAGGACTGCACTATTCAAAAACAATGGATTTTATTGTTGAATATCCCAATAACTTAAATATTAAATAAAGATCTCCTAAAATATGATTGACTCAGTATTCTTTACAGGTTTTATTTTTACCTTTTCTGACAAACCTGAAGAACAAAAAGTTCTTTTAGACTTTTATGAGTAGAACTGAATATTTATTTCACAACATTTTGAAGAAATTTGCAGAGAAGTAAATAAATTAAAAGCTGCAAGTTTAGATGAGCTGATTTAGTTTAATTAAAAATGATTAACTACAACAATTAATCAGGTAACATCCATCAGATTCTGGTGAATGTAACCAGAAAAAGAACAAACTGATGGTTTGAAACGTTTTTCAAAACATGTCAGATTTTTCTTTTTTCAGCCTGTAAATGCATCTCTTTACCTCTGGAGTCACATCCCAGAACATTTTTACACATCAATTTTTCATTTAAGCTGAAGTCATACAAGCTTTAATACGTAAGTCCATGAAGATGTGAAACTAAGTTTGTTTTAATTACCTGAGGAGACAAACACGAGAACGATGCAGAGTATGAGAGGCGTCTCCATCTTCCTGAGGAAATCCGACAGTTTGTGACAAAGATCTCAGTGTGTGGATCTGTTGGAGTCTGTTTGCACCAGGAGAAAGACTCCTTTATACAACTGGCTCACCTGCATACAGGTGGGGGAGGAACAGAGGGAGGGATAGGGGCTCTTTCCTCAGGATGTTAGACTTCCCAGCAGCAGCAGAGCGCCCCTCTGTGGTCAAATGGGGAACTTCTGTTTGGCAGGTTTCCTTCAGTACAGAAGTGTCTGGATCTTGGCTGACTAAATATTTAAAAGTCTAAGCCTAAAAGTAATTTTAAAAGAAATCTTCCCATTCCAGTGAACTTGATCAGGATTAATGGGCAGCTAGCACCAGTGCACTGTAAAACATTTGAAGGTGGTTTAATTTGAAAATAAAAGTCCACCTGCTGCCTTTAAAATGAAATTCAAGTCAACAATAAAATTGTTTTGGTTTTAACTAGTTCATGGAGCTAATTTAACAAGAGACAAGTTGTCCAAATATTGTTTTTAAGTTCATTAATCTTGAATTGTGAGTTTAACTTAATTATTTCACAATATGCAATAAGAAAATGCCCTCACCTTGTTAAAGAGCCACATTTCTCTATTATTTTACTCACAAGATCAAGTTAAAATAATAACTTATTTTACTTTAGAATAATTGAAATTCTTGTTTCAAATTCCATGAACAAAGTTTCTGATCTGATAATGAATTTTATTAAACATAACAATGAATTCAGATCAGAAACATTCAGTGTGAACAGGACATTATCCTCAAGCTTTAAAATAAACATTTTCCTTAATAAAACACAAGAGTCAGATCAATGTAACGCACTTCCATCTCAGGATACAGAAACAAGCCGCTAAGCATTCTGGGAAATAGTTCCCACTCCTGTCTTTTTCTTCTTTCAGTTTTTTAAGTGCTAACCTAAAATCTCCAGTTTATTCAACTCTTGGAGGTTTGTCAAAATTAATAAAAAGTTAACACAACTTACTGCTGTAAGTTTATCTTTCACAAACTCACATTCAGGTTCAAAATCTAAAACTGGATAAATTTATTTGACTTAAAGACTAGAAGATAGTTCTACTAAATGCAACTGCGAGACCTTTCCTAATTATTTGATAAAATAACTTTACAACTTTCAACTTTATTGTCAATTCCTCTTACATGTCCAGACATACAAGGGAATCGAAATGACGTTTCTCGCCCTCTCACGGTGATACAAGACAGGGCATTACTAACATTAAGTAACAATAAGAGGCACAGTCTAACTAAAATTATCCTAAGCAATTAAAATAGATGTACAATAACTAGATATAGTAATATATAACCTGAAGCTTTTTGTTTTTTGTGATTATTTTTAGTTATTTTACTTGAGTCCTAGATCAGATTTTTATTTTTAGATTATTTTGAATTTGAAATAATTGACATGACGTCCATGGGGACATTGGGCAAGCAAACAGGGTTATAATGGCACAGGTAGTGAAACTTAATAATAGGTCAGAAAAAAACACATGTAGTTAGGCTGAGGGAATACAGCTGAATAAACCCATCCAGATTTATTTTTGTGAAAGATTTATGATTTTCTTGGACAGAGAAAAATAATAGAGTTCAAGTCAAATTGGAAAAATGTGAAAATTCATTTATTTTTGAAGCCTGCTGAAGTTCTCGGGTTTGTCCTGAAGGGGGAGCCACAGGAAAAGTTTCAGACAGCCATCCTTCAGAGAAGCTAGCTTGGCATTTTAAAGGCTGGAACCAGTTCTAGAAATTGCAGTAATTGTGAAATTAGATGGCATCAGTTCTTAAAGCTTTGTGATAATTTCTTGTGGTGTGAGAAATTTCCAGAATATTCTATCAACCCTTGTCCTTCCTGGGAGAATACATCTCTACACCACACTTGTTATCAGCTTCAGTAAACTGTGTGAACTCTTGCAGAGAAGTTTTTCTAATGCTGTGAATTCAAACGAAGGATTTCATGGTCAGACGAAAACCTGTCAGATTTCTCCAACATGGATGATCCTCTAGGAAATGAGACAGTTTCCATCACAGTAACATCCCACTAATGAAGATGATAAAATTAACTCAAGACGTGTGCGAGCAAATTAAGAAACTAAATAAAAATGGCTGATGAGTATTAGATCGGAAAAGGTCGGTTCTGCAGTGTTTCTCTTTGACCATGTGGCCCGGTTCCTGTCTGAATCCAGGCGTGGCGACTCCTCTGACCGCGAGGTGAATTCTGGCATTCCTTCATGCAGCCGTCACTGGCAAGGACAAAGCGTGATCAGGCAGCCTTGAGTGATTTGCACAGCAGGTCCTAACCTGCCAAATAACAGCCAGCCAGTCACTCGGTCAATTATAGTGACAATTCAACACACACTTACAACCTGACGCTGTTGCATAAAGTCAACGTTAAGTTGGATGAGAGCAGAGAGATGGAGAGGTACGTCACAACAAACTATAGCATTATTAGTGTGTTTCCTTTACAAATGTGCACAAATATTTCTTTATATTCTGCTAATGTTGACAAAACACAATTTCTCAATTGCAGAGTTTCCTTTAAATAAAAAATAAAATTAAAATCACATGTGAAGAAGCTTGTTTGTTGCCAAAAGTTATGCTGTGAGAGCTTTGGTGGAACCAGCTGCACATTGTCCGAAAACACAGAACAAATGATTATCCCTCTACTACTTCCTGTTGTCTTCTTTGTGGTTTTTGTCAGTAGTAACATCCGGCTGTTGATCCCATGACTCCTGTGACGTAAAAAAAGTGCTTCCATTGCAGTTTTGCGAAATACATTTATTTTGATATAGCTGAAAACCTCCTCATCCTAGTGCAGCAACTTTTTATCAAAATTGGAGTGTTTCCATCATCATATGATTAGTGGAAATGCACATTTTACACTACAAACAAACAGTGTTATGATGACAATGTTGGTGGAACTCAATGTGTTACCCAAGATATTTTTTGCACTGTTTTTGCATTATCAGCCAAAACTGAGGCAAAGATGACAGGCAAGAAAAGCGTCCAACGAGTCGTTCATCACGTTTGTAATATTATTTGCGGGGAACAACAGAGAAATCAACTAAAGCACAAGTTTTTCATAGCCAGAGGAAGAATAAGGGGCACAAAGTCTCATCGGATGTGAGTGTGAACGTTGTGGGGCACATCTCGGGCAAAAGCAGGTGATTAATCACTGCCTTCAGGAAAATGCTTAAAAATAAATCTTAGCATAAAAAGGTGTTTAAATGTAAATACCGCAGTTACTGCAGCACATGTTTTGGTGCTGCCGTAGAGCTAGCATTGGAATTTACACGCATAACTCCCTTCACTTATTGATCTTTGATTTGGCTATAAATAAGTGTATTTATGACAAGAAAGGGACGCTTACTACCAGTTACCTTCGTGCAGATGAACAAGTGGTAGTTACTGTTGATCACAGTTTCATTCAACTGGACATAAGGTCGGCTGTAGGCCATAATGTGAGAAATATAATTTCGTACATTAATAAACTATATTCGACCCTCTAAATCAGGGGTGCTCATAAGGTCGATCGCGATCTACCGGTCGATCGCGGGAAGGTTTCTTGTCGATCGCGGCAGCAGGTGACAAACTGAACACCACCAGGACGCTGAGATCAGAACTTCCTCTTCTGACAGGCTTATCAAAATATTCACTAAGATTCTAAACGTTTGTAGCTTTATTAAATAATAATACAATCAACAAAACGTGTTAAAATGAATAATCTTAGTAATTATTGTTCAACAAGGTGTTGCGCAATTCAGTGCGTTTCGGTTCCATAAAAAAAAAAAAGGGA